>VDFB02317536.1:131663-174835 GCA_007258455.2 Sequoia sempervirens | reverse complement strand
TTGAAGGCCTCAACTTGTCATTATGTCCTTGCTACATAGCGTTGATTATAAATTTACAACCATGCCAATACCATGACTTCTCACTCTATTCTAAAGTGGCCTGCTAAATCTCACTAGAAGAGAGCTACGCAGCCATATGGCATAGCTCAATGTATTGACTCCATGTAATTTACCATAAGGAAGGGAAATCAGATTATTCAATAGTCCAAACAACTAACTGTATTTAAGGATTTAACTTATACAAATATAGAGATGCAACTTTTTTGGTGCATACATCCGCATGATATAATCCTCAAGGATTCCTAGCCTTTATAGATAGTATCCTAAGAGGTTAGGGGCTAACTTATAATAAAGTGACTTTATAATAATTATTATTTATAAAGTTGTCTAAATAAATTAAATCAGGAGGATAACTTTATTTTAATTAATTTAATTAAAGTGACAAATAAAATAATAATAAATATTATAAAGTCACTTTATTAACAAATCATAAGCAAATAATTCTATTTAACTTGTCCCTTTTCATCCCACCACCAATCCACCAACAGTTGCAACCATAGTAACACAAATCTTTTGGAGAAAAAATGGGCAATAGTCACAACCTTTTGTAATTATTACACCCTTTACAAGGGATGCACCCCTCCTTAACCAATCGCTGCTTATTGCAAATTACATCTCATTAGTTAGGAAGCGCTGTCTACTAAAGTATTGCTGGTTTTATTTAATTAATAGGTATCGCTGCTTTTATTCCTTTGACCAGTTTAATAGTGCTGTGATCATATTCCCTAGCAGGGGCATGACAATCTGTCCTTCCCAATATTGCTTGTCCACAAGCAATTTCAACTCTAGGATGCTCCTAAAGTTACCAAGATCCCTAATCAACCTTCTAGATTTGTAATTCTTAGACATCGCTCCTTTTAGTGATGTAATTAGCTTTTGTTGCGATACTTTGATATAAATGGGAATGGAAAACTCTACAGCTAGTGACAAAATAATGTCACTGGAGAGTAGTTTTAGTATATTTGCCTCAACTTGACTACCAATAAGGTTAATACCATCCTCTAAAGTATGATGACAATTTATCATCCAATATTCTTTTGGCTTATGTACTACTATTTCCTAATAACTATCAACAACAAAACCAAGAGTCGGAAATTGGCAAGATCTGTTATTGAAGACAAGTTTTTTCTCATTTCATTACCACAAGGATTCGGAGCAATGAATACAAACTCTTGATTACCCTTGTTGCATTTTGTGTAAACATTCAACAAAGTTTGAGGCAAGTTCATTTCTAATGAGGATGTAAAATAGCTTATAGGGTCTTTGTAACACTTAACCTAGTCAAACATCTTTCAACATATATCACCTTGTCATAGACGCATAGGTAATTAATGACATGTTATAACCTTCTAAGTATATATTTCCTAGATAATACTAAGGTACAAAATTATTGGATTGACCAAGTCCAATAAATGAAAGATGTACAAAGTCTTAGAATTCATAGCAAACAATTATTGCCCACAAACATTTCATAGAAGGACTTAAATTCATAGGTTTACACTAACATCCAATCCTTGTCCAACTCCCAAATCAATTGGAGGTTGTCACTCCTCTTGTAAAAATTTGACATATCCCCATGTTTGACACTAAGATGATTTTCATATCTTAGGAGGGTATCGTTTTACCTGATTTTTTCCAGAGTTTAAGAGGTGAAAATGATCTTGGGATTTGTGGGTTATGGGCCCACATTGTAACTTAAAATAGACTATCGTAATAAATTTGGGTGCACCTTGACTTGTATCAAATTTATCTTAGATACCTAATATTGATGTCCTTGACCTTTAATCATGGATGTAGAGCTACTCTAATCAAGAGAAAAGACTTAGGAGAAGAAGGGCCTATGATGAAATGATCTCAAAATATTTTCTATATCACTAGTTCAAAGTTCACTAAATCAATGTTACAAACTTACAAGGTTGATCCATGCATCGCCATTGTTTCTGTGAGTGTGGGATGGATCATATGTATTACGGATTTGATTGTGCATTATGATCTTACTATTTATTAGAACAAATGCATTCCTACCTCAATGAAGTTTGATGAATATATCCTATGATAAATCTCAAAACATAAACCTCAAGTTATAGTGCCAATGGTTCTTTCCAAAAATTTTCTTAAGATCTCTCTAAGAGTCAAAATCTGTTATTTGATTTACAACAAAATTAGTATGTTCCTAGAGAATTGAGTTGTCTTCATTACATTCTTTCAAAAATATTGTTTTGGCCTATCAAAATTTGATTGGATTTAGACTTAGTTATCTATTATTGATAGTAATTCACTCTATGGTATTTCCAACTGGGTGTTATGGGTTTAATCCGGAGTTAAAGGACTACTTGATGTGATATGTCTAGATGTTTATGGTGTCTTTCATGTAAGCCCCTATCTCCATATGAGAGATGAAATCTACTTTAAAGTAAAAATTAGTATATGAACTTGAATGATAAAGACTTCACTTGAACTCATGTCTTGGAAGGTTTAAGATTTCCATGGTTGGAGTTTCTCGAGCCAAGGGGCTCATTGATGCCATTGGAAAGTTCTCTTTTGTTGCTATGCAGAAAGGAAAGCATTTGTAGTTGGGATAATCCTTAAGAACAGTGAGAAATCAGTCAGCTGGTAAACCAATTCTCAGAGTTGTTCTTCAAGCTGAAGATGAGCGATGGCAAAGTCAAAACTGTGAATAGAAGTTGACAAGACCTTCGGAGTATTTCCTTTGATCTGACATTTTGATAGACACAATAGAAATGCAAAGGAAAACTCGTTAAGGGTGAGTTTTTGGACTCTTTGCAAATGGATAATTGGTCCTGAATGAAATTCATTACAGATTAAGCTTTAACACTGAGGCTGTAGAGTAGGAATATTATGAAATGTCCAAGGCAAAGGGAGTAGCCATATGAATTACTGACTCAAATTGAGCAAGTAATGAAGCAATATCATTGTTAAGAGCTAGAAACGATGAGGCAGCCATGGTTCAGAATAATCTGACAGAGGTTATTAATACATCCTTGATCTTTCAAATCATGACCGTGATTAAGAGAAGAGACAATTTGCTTTACGAACCATCATTGCTAACCAACACATGTGAATTGTTCGCTGTGATATCATAACAATCCCCCCCTGCCTGTCAAATCCAAATGGAGATTTAATATTTTATTATAAAGTGAACTTGCTAAATGACTTGGGGAAATGTACGCTCATTTAAGAACTTTGAAATATTAGTTTAAATGTTTTGCCAAATCCAAAGGGGAAAAGAAAAGGGTTATACCAGAAAGTGAACAGGTCTTCCCTATAAAATGTAAAGTGATGTTGTTGTATGAAGGGGTTTACAAACTGAGTTGTGTGACTGAGGGTTGACTAAAAATTACTTTTTTATGTTTGTAAACACATAGCAGATTGTATAGGGAATTCTTCAAGACTTTGAACCTATTTTCAAATGAAATAAGGAGGCTTTGATGGTACATTTTGTATCTGATATCTTCTTAGGGTTTTAGATCATTTCTTCTGTTTGATTTGGAATCCATGATTCCTTGGTTCCTTTTATTAAAAATTTAAAGGTGCAGGGAAAGAACTGAAACTGTGTATTCAGTTTTTGAAGGAATGTGAGGAATGGTCCACTCATTTTAATGTGATTGGTTGGCTTTTAAGATACTGAAAGTCCTAGGTCAAGATGATACCTTTGTGCACTTATATCTTGAAATTTGGAAGTAAGATAATGTGGAAATAAACCAAAATCCCTTTTTGTATCTTAGTTATGCCTAGATTCCAGTGACAACTAGTGATGGCGACATATGGATTTCTAGTCGAGAAATGAAAGTCAAGTTATATCATTAACTCTGTAAAGTTGATAGAGAATGATGGATTGTTCCTTCCTCGAGGATATTCCTCTTAATTTCAGGGTCAAGTCTTGAGGAAGCTTTTGCATACTCGTCGAAGTTATTGTTTGGTGTATTGATTTCTTCTTCCTCTCTTGATGATCCCTCTCTAGGTAAGAAAGATGGTTTGGTTACCCTAGGTGTTGACCCTAGTGGAGCTCTATTGTCATTTTCATAATTGTTAAGCATAAAGTAATCATAAACACACATCCAGTAAACCTGCTGAAAACACATCACACATGAAGCAAACACATAAATACACGTAAGACATGAAGCATACACATAAATACACGTAAGACACGAAGCATACATGTGAAAGGCACACACATATAGAAATGCAATGTTAGTCTACTTAATTTTATTTTTGATTTGCTTAAGAAGAGGGCTGAATAGTTAATCCTAATTGACTAGAGGTTAAAGTAGGTTTGTCCTGCAAGCTGGTAGGATTAATGCTCTAATACCACTTGTAATGTCCCTTATTTGGGATATTCTAGATTTTTCCCTAAAACCACAATTCCAATTAAAATAAGAGATGCAATATATTTAAGAATGATGAAATTACCCATCAAATTGTCCTTTATAAGATATAAATCCTCGTTTAGATCCTGCACACAATACTAGTCACTAGAAATTGGCATTAGCTCATAAGCCATGATAATATATATATATATTTATATATATATATATTATTAGTCATTAGTAAACATTATGATATCCATGCATGTTAGTCACATCAAATTCTAATTAATGCAATAGCCACTCCAATATGGATCCCCATAATAATCTTACTAGGAATTTGTTGAAATGCTTGCAAACCACAGTCTCGAGGATGGTCGCCCTTGTACTGCGAGAGCATGGAAGGTGGGCCGCCCCTCCATCCCTCAGTCCACCTTGGAGGCTGGTCGTCCTCCTTGATCAAGCCCAGGAGCACTAATAAGCTTCCCAACCCATGAAGCCTAACCCCCTATGGGCGGCGTGCTTGATAAGAGCATGAAGACTACCTCCCTTCCACCAAGCTCAGGAGCACACATATGCCTCCCGGCCCACGAGGCTTAACCCCCTATGGCTGGCATAATTGATGGCTGGTATGTCAGGCCTTCACCTCTCATGAACTGGAAAGGTTGATCGGCCTTCATGTTTTGCAATCATTTCTCTAAATTCAAAATAGATTATTATATAAATCTATTATCCATATTTATAATAAAGGAAGAATCATGATTACGCATAAAGATCAATAATTGCTGCAAACATCATTATTGCATTATTAAATTAAAAACTTACAATAATCCTCTTGCTATTAAATAATATTCATTCCAATAGGTCTACAATTCTTATTTCTCTTTTTCCAATCTGCTGGCTTGATCCCAATCGATCCCCATTGATGCCTTTCACAAATGATTCTACCTTCCTATATATCCCTCATGGTGGGGTGAATAGTCACAACCTTTTGTAATTATTACACCCCTCACTGTTTATTGCAATTTATATGTCATTAGTTAGGAATCGCTGCCTACTAAAGTATCGCTGGTTTTATTTAATTAATAGGTATCACTGCTTTTATTCCTTCCCCTAGTTTAATAGTGCTGCGATCATATTCCCTGGCAGGGGCATGATAAGTGTTAAGTTTAGGTGAACAGATTAAATGCACAGAAAAATAATTCGAAATCAGACAAAATAACGCAGCATATACCCTGGGAAAACCCTCCTCTTGAGGGAGAAAAACCCAGCAACAAAGATCTCTCTTATATTTGATGCAACAGTGGCAATTTTACAAATTACAATGAGGTCTAACACAAGACCGATATGCAGTACCTTGCAATAATGAATGACAAATAAAAACCTGTTAAATTACGCCTGGCAAATGACAGATCTGACAATGTTCGCCTTGCACAGGATGGTCTTCAATTTTCAGACTTTAAGCACACTTGACAGAATTCGATAGCTGTAGCTTCACCCTTGTATTCACACTTGAATGATATCATCAAACTGATATGATCGCTCTTGAATATCAGATGAGATCGCCCTTGATAGATATCAGATGTATTCGCACTATGATCTCAGATAACTTCGCACTATAATCTCAGATAAGTTCGCACTATAAAATCAGATAAGATCGCACTATAATCTGATCGAACTGATCTCCTACTTCGATAATCACAATGGATGAATAATCTGTATATATATACTATGGAGAGACAGATCCTTCATGTCGTCCTTTTGAGAAAATCATAACACCAAGATATTGATGTCGGCTTTAAACAATCTCGACTCTTATTTAATCACTGTCGACCTCAATCAAAATAACCTCTTCACAAGAGGTCGGCCTGAATGTAAATACACGCCTCTTCACAAGAGGTCGGCTTGAATGGATATACACGCCTCTTCACAAGAGGTCGGCCCTCAAATAATAAACACGCATTAAAATGTCTTCTTGAAAAAACAGAACAAGATGAGTTTGTATCTCCTCATGTCGGCTATACAAAGATAAACAATAAATATAGATTGAATAGCCAACGGCTATCATTCAATTATATTTCCTCGAAGGAGCTGAGCTGGAAGGAGCTACCGAAGCTGCTATATCATTAACAATAAGTATCTATGCATGATTGTTGCTTCTTTGTTGCTCCATGACATGCTTCGTTAATTGTTGTTGTTCATGTTGATGTGGATATTGATATGCAGCAACCTTTGTAAACTCTTCAACCTTATCATTCACATGTTCTTTCGGCATTTGATTTGGTGAAGGGTTTGAGATTCCTTCACAAGCAACCAAGACCTGCTTAGGCTTTTCTTTTGATTCTATCTTCTTGCCTTCTTCTGATTCTTCCTCATGCCCTTCATTGTTTTTGATGATGTAGTGAATTTGTGTCCAAATCACATACAATGCATTTCTTGACCTTGACTGTTTGCTCATATTATACAATATTAACGAGGCTACTTTCTTCATGCTCTTCTAATACCTTGCATGTCAATTGTTGTTGCTTCTTTAATATTATGTATACCCATAGTTGTTCCTTTGATATCAAGTATTTATCCATGATTGTTGCTTCTTTGTTGCTCCATGACATGCTACTCTAATTGTTGTCATTCATGGTAACGTGGATGTTGATATGCTGCAGCCTTTATAAACTCTTCAACCTTATGCTACACATGGAATTTTTGTCCAACTTGCATAGAATGCCTTTCTTGACCTTGATTGTCTGCTCATCTTATGCAATACCCGACAAGGTTACTTTCTTCTTCCTATACCAAGCCTCACAAACTTTTGCACATCAAAATTGATGGTTCTCAAAGTTCTTAAGTTTAACCAAGGATATCCAAGAACAATATCTATGCCATCCATAGCTACACCATAATAATCAAAATAGAAAACATATTTGTCAATAGTAAGCTTCAAATCTTCAATTACTTGAGCATTGTCACCACATACCTGTGCCCTTTATACTTCTCGCTTAATTTTTCCGATTGTCTTGCAAAGTTACTTTCTGTTTATTCTACCATTCCCTCATGACTTCTTGTGGACGTTAAGATTGACAACTTTCCCAAAGTTTCTGACCATATTCAAGGACAATATCTAAATCATCCATAGCTGTGGCCCAAAAATTGGAATGCAAAACATAGTTGTCTATGGTAAGCTTTAAATATTCAAACATTTGAGCCTTCTCTTTATATACCCATATCTGCTTGTTGTTCCTTGCTTGAAATGTTAGTTGTCTTGCCTACACATCGTTGATGAAGTTATGCCTGCTGCTAGGATTATTGAGATAATGAAATTCTTCTTTTGAATGAATGCATAAATCTCTAACGTTGAAGCTTTTTTGTTTGCAAATCAAGTACCTCAACCTTTTTCATGCTCTTTTGATCCAAGTGTCGGGTTTCCTCATCTTTTTCTTTTTTATGAATCCAGTTTAAGCTTCATTTTGCTCAAGACGATACTCCATTTTTATTTATTTTCTATCTATTTAGAAATGCTTCCGTCATCAACTTTGTCTAAGTCAAATGATATGTAAGCCATCTTTTATCTAATGCCAAATCCATGTGTGTAGATAAAATCATAAATTGAGGACTTATAAAATGTTAATTCTTACTCTCGCATCATAAGTTTTCCTTACATCAAATGCATGCATTCTAATGAATCACTCTTCAATTAAAAGTTATGGTTAATTGCAAAATAAAATGCAATTGACTTATGATCCAAACTGATCTTAAAATGATGAAAAATAACACTACTAATTCTTTTTTAGTCATCAAGAAACGTAATTTAAATTCTCACACGGTTTCCTATGATTAAATGAGTGGTATCAAGAAGGGTTCAAATTTTAGAGGATTCGAATTAAAGCTCCTGATGTTTTTACCTGCAAACCCAAGTTTCAAAGGGCAATCTCTCACATGTGCTTTTGAATTTTTATTTGCCACCGATTGAATTGTATTAATCTGAGGTCTTATGATTGCTATCCTTTGCGACCTAGCTTAATGCCACACTCAAGTATCCTGTGACTTGGATGCAAATTTTTATGGCAAAAGTATGTTTATAGAGGTCAACAAAGTTCTGTAAAACTCATTTCAAGATTACATAGCATGCCATGTACTGTGACAGTTCTCAGATAATGATTACATGTTGCAATTTCCTTGGGAAAAATATTTGGCATATAGAATTGCAGTCTTCTTGGTGACAGTATGAGGCATTTCGTCAGTTACCCTCTTCTAATCCCATTCATTCCTTGCGAATTTTTGTTTTCTCTTAATTGATCAGACCTTTGCCAATATTCCTTTGTATATAGTTGATTGAGCAGCATTTATCAGCTCTTTGCAGAACCCTGTGTTGCAAGAAATGTGAAGGGGGTTCTATTTCACATCCTTTGGGTTTGAGTCCTAGCTGGTCCATGAGCAGTAGCTCAACATGGTATCAGACCTAGGGTAGGCTAGGATCCCCAAACACCTGCAGTATGGCTTATCGGGGGTGTTGGAAATAAGTCACACTCAAATCGACAATGGACTGGACACAAAGGAGCCAGTAGCTTAGTGGTAGTGCATTGCAGCAGCAAATGGAAGGTCCTAAGTTTGAGTCTTAGCTGGTCCATGAGCAGCAGCTCAACACAATAGTGGTGGGAATATTGGAGAATCAATTTTTTTAAGACTATGGAATGTAAAGTGAAAATTTGAGCAGACTGTGAATAGGTTTAAAGGACTGTTGATAACATATCCTTGGTCTCTGACTTTTTGTCATGTGCCTGAGTTAGTAACATTGAGATAAGTGATATTGGGCAACGAGTAAATAAAATAAATAGTTAAAATACAGATATAAATCATTACTACCTAATATTATTATTATTCTAAAGACCATCAATCATATTACAATTATAATTATCCCAAAGATAATATTATAATTGTAATTATAAAATATGAATCAGTTAACAATTTAAACATCAAAATATATATTTAAAATCAAATATAGAACACAAACACAAATAACACCATAATGATATGTTACTAATTATAATAATAAATAATATTCAAATATGATAGCCGATAAATAATGATCTTATAGAGGTGCAAAGATATTATAAAAAAAGCAATATGCAATATCCCCTTTTAAGTCTGATGTGGGGTACAGGGAATAGTGTCCATCGTCTTTTTATTCCTTAAGCGGCACATATGGAGACCAGGATCGGACTATATCAAAAGCGCTCCAGGTATGAGATAACTAAAGAGTATGGAGGTCAGTATCGTCCATCCAGGCATTGCCGCCACCATTCCATGGGACATTACACAGGGTCAGTAAGTTACGGGTATGAAAACTATCGAGCTATTCCTCTAATGACCTCTGCTGCTAGTAAGGAATAATCAATCGGGCTCATATAATATTATGCTACAATATTTGGAGATACATTGGTAGTGTAAGATAAGGATTCTATCGAATTATTGAAAGAGGCCAATAATAATCCAAGACGTCACCTACAGGCATTAGAACCATCATCACAACCGCACTAATATATTGGGTATGACGGGATGTTAAGAAACGATGCAAAATCTCAACTCGGACCCCGATCGTATTTGTCTCTTCTGCCTACATGGAGGTCACGTCACCTACATCTAAGATTCGCACCACCTCCAGGTTCTGATGGGGACGTCAGCGAACTCCATATTTAGACATCAATAGCAATTCAAAACCATTATAGGCCAAGCTCGAAAGGTTTATCTTATCATAGAGGACGATTTCCATAATGTGTGGATTAAATATAACATACAACATCAACAACGGTTGGATAATACTCTGTATCAATAAAGGATTCAAACAGCATGTAAAGTATATATATATCGGCCAAATGCTAACCATGCTTAATTCTCCAGACGTCCATTATTACCAAACGAATAGTCAGCCCCAACACTGGAATACCAACACAGTAACATATTCTGAATACCTTCCAAAGAATTATTTGATCCTTCTTTTAATAGGAAATTCAATGCTAACAGCATAATCTTAAGGTAACAGTTAGATTAATCTGTGGCAACGATTACTCCTAGACTAATAGTCATGTCCCTCCTAAGAGAACGGCATTCATCCAAAAGACACACCCATTCTACACCAAGATATAAGTAATAATGGAATAAAGAGCAAAGGGGGAAAAACAACATATTTTATACTATACCAGCCTACCGCCAATATCAGCATATGAAATTAAGGAAGATAGGAGTAGAAGTAGAAACATGAAGGAAGGAGATAACCGGAAGCAGGAATAAGTTGAGTAGGACAGAAATAAAAGAGATTACAGTAGGAAACCAGACACATTGAACAGGTGATGCCTTCACTTAGCGTTAATATTTAGACATTCATATTTAGCAATTCCAAATAACAGGATTAGACCATCATTCACACGGTGGGGTGTCTGAATATCTTGGCCCTTAGAAATTATGCCTTGCAATCTGTTTAATACATACCATGGACTGTTTGGATCTGATAATTAAGCTTGCTGTACTTCTGTGAATTCTTTTCACATAGCCTTCAATATTCAGTCTAATCCTAGATTCGACATAATGACATTTTTGCAGAAACATTAATCTGTTTGTTCAAAGCATTAAATTTGATCTTTATATTATCTCCTAGACGTAATATGTAATCATGCCCATTGGTCCGTCCAGTTTGTCTCCTACGGTAATTAAATTCCAAATCGATCTACTGTGATTCGTCAACCCTTGGATGAGATTACCATGTTTAGATGAACCCGTCACCATATTAAAAGGGCATTCCTTGATCGGCCTGTGTAGAACAGCATATCCTTAGTTTGATCATAAGGGAAGCATTATAAATAATTGATTATTCAATCACTTAGGAAAGACAAGTGAACAATCTGAATGTTGTCTCACTGCACTACTGATTAATGGAAACTTATGAAGTTCGGTAATAAGTATAACCTTGCCTGCAAATAGATTTGATTAATGCTGGGACTTTTATTTGACAGAATGCATTTAGACTTAATTGATGTTGGATCTTTTATCTGATAGAATGCATTACCATATATCATGGATAGAAAGAATATAAAGATTGACATATTGTCATATATATATTAATATTGCCACATTTACTTCTGCACTCTGATACATTATCATGATAGGGCTCATTTGATTATATACTCATGTTAAATACTTCAAAGCATAATGGATGCAAATACAAATGAATCAATAATAACTGCATATTTTGTGATTGTATAAAGATTGTCTGCTACGTGCTTGTAACCCTAAAACCCCACCTAAGATTCAGCCCCACAGGCCCGAGGCAAGGGTTGGGCCATGGAGGGGTGGGGGTCCCACTTAAGATTCTGCCCCACAGGCCCGAGGCAAGGGTTGGGCAATGGAAGGGTGTGTAATGTCCCTATTTTACAACGTCCTCTTTCAGTTGGGGTTGATTTCGATACACTTACTATTTTTAGTTAGTGCTATTTTTAGCAAGGCGTCCGGTACGGTGCTTCGGTCTTCAGTGGGCCATCTCGCGCATCTCAGTTTCTCTCCGGCTCAAGCTTTTGGACGCAATTTACTATTTTTAAGACTTTCTAAAAATAGTAAGTCAATTAGGGTTAGCCGGACCTAGTCAAGATGGTATCAGCAGCACATATTCAATCGATACAAATTTCTAAGGTTGAATCATTGGAAAAAATTGAAAGAATGTTTCGAAAAGTGAGCTTAAATAAAGTGACTTTATATCTTTTAATTAAAGGGGTCATAAGGGGGTCACTTTTTAAAAAAAGACCATGGACGCCTAGCACATTAACTTAAGTTGTTTTTAGTTACATTTTATATTCTCATCTTGGGGCACCTAAGTATGAAGGAGAAAGTATTTAAAAATAAATTAGAATCAAAAGCCTTTGTTTTGGCGTGGATTCTAGGGTTGCCTGGTCGCCCTAACTTGTCTTTCTCATAAAAGTCTATTGGAGGCGTCATTTGGAGCTTATGGATGTTTTCAATACGAAATTTGTTGAGTATTTCTCTTGGAGCTTGGCTTTGAGGAAATCAAGGGTTTGCAGGGACGAAACCCTATGTAGATCACACTCTCTTCGTGTTTGAAAGACAACATCAAGAGGGTTTTAGGAGGTCTCATTCAGAGGCTTCATTTGGGCTTCATGTTGATGTATTTTTTGGGTTGATTTCAGAGCAAATAAGGAACTTATTCTCTTACAACGATTTTGGTGAAGTTTAAGTGGCTTTGGGAATGAATTTTCTTAATTTCTGGGCACTCACAGATTTGGACCTGCACATGAGAATTTCCTCTTTTCTTACCCATGGCGTTGAGTTTTCATTATGGGCTTGTCTCTGAAGGTAGCTTTCATGAAGGCGTTCAAAGCAAGTTCTAGTGTGCAGTATTTAAAGGGGTGTTAAATTCATTGACAAAGTCGTCCTTCAGCTGCCAGGCGCCATTAGTTCATTGATTTATGCTCACAACCTTTGAAGGGGTCGACCTTTGCAACTGGGTATTGCTCTAAGGGCTTCCTCTTCTCTAGGCGTCTCCTTCTCGTTCAAAGCAAGTTCTAGTGTGCAGTATTTAAAGGGGTGTTAAATTCATTGACAAAGTCGTCCTTCAGCTGCCAGGCGCCATTAGTTCATTGATTTATGCTCACAACCTTTGAAGGGGTCGACCTTTGCAACTGGGTATTGCTCTAAGGGCTTCCTCTTCTCTAGGCGTCTCCTTCAAGGCCAAGACTGCTTTTTTAAGTGGAGCTAATGATTTATTAAGGCAGATCGCACTTTATTGAGGAGCCACCCCTGCTGGTTGAAAAACACAGTTTGTAATCTGCAAAGAGTTGTTTTCTGTTGATGGTTGCTGAGGGTTGTTTATGCAGCGTTAGGAGTACTTAACAGCAAGAGTGAAGATTGAGCTCTTGAATATGATGATTATCAACTTCCAGGCACTTGAACTGGGTCTGAATATACTTGAAATCTAATTAGAAAATGTAAATGTATGACTGTCTTGATTACTTTATAATCAGATTTAGGATAGCTGCTGAAAGTTTTCTTTTTCAAACATGTTTCTCTACATTCTATGTTACTGTTGCACACTCCATGAAATATCAGAACACATGCAAACTCTATGATAAACCATTGCAAAAAACAATACATACACAAGGCAGCAAACAGCAAACCCAGAGGGGAAATAAAAAAAAGTATATTTGGGGTTATTATTACAGGGTGGTAGACCTTAGGCCACTTCAGACTCTATGGTTCCCCTCCCCTAATAGGGCGAGTGTCTTTAGAGGTGTTGCCATAAGTGGAGTATGCAGGTACTAAGCCACTAGGAAAGGAGGATTGTGATGAACAACCTCTTGAGCTTGGCATGAGGGCTTCAGGGCGGATCCACCCATGGCACTCCTCTTATGTTCGCCAAACTGCAATTATGATTGTGTCTAATTTGGATATCTAGATATTAATGCTAACAGATATGTTGTTAATATGATGAATACAGATTCCAATCCAGGATTATTTCATTAGAAGAAACACCCCTTTGGAAAGAAGAAACCCTAAACCTAATCAACAAGCAAATTCTAGGGCAAACCGGGTAAGGGACATTACACTTTTCGTAATTCAGAACAATCCTAACATTTGAAGGGCAAAGATTAAGAGATAGCTGTCTTGACAGGCAGGGGCTTGACCATCAAATTTAAACAATGCCTGCAGCCCACGATTCAAGAGGATGCTATAACCAACACACTTAGCATTTTCTTTTCACATCCCTATGTTCTCAAATCCCCATTTCTTTCTCATTTCAACGTTATGTACTATCTGTATTATTATGCATTGTAATTCACAACCATATTTTAACACATTGCTAAAAAAATATGAAGCATGCATTACCTAAAACAGTGTGTAATTTGTTTCTTATGCTCAACCTCATCCAGCTCCGTTTTCTTTCAGCAGCCATTGCAGTCTCCCTAGCGCCGTTTTTGCGTTTGCTTTATACAAATCTAATATTTACTGTATATGGCTCCATATTCGCAGGTCCTTTGAAGAATGCCATTGACTGGGCATCCAGACCTCCCAATGTTTGGGCCGACAAGCCTGCAGCTATAATGAGTGCTGGAGGAGGATTTGGCGGCGGACTAGCTCAATACCATTTGAGGCAAATTGGGGTTTTCATTAATTTGCATTTTATCAACAAACCTGAGCTTCGCATCAAAGCATTTGAACCTCCCGCAAAATTTGACGGTGATGGAAATCTTGTTGATGATAAGGTAAGGGAGCAGTTGAAAGAACTTCTGCTATCGTTGTCTGCATTTACTCGCAGAATTCAAAACGGAGTAGTGCTAAGTTAACAGGGCGGTAGAGAAAGAGAAGTGGAAGAAATTTTCCCCTAAGGATATTTCATGCATTCAGGGCCTAACTTTGAAATCTCTCCTTTCATATGATAGTCTTATTATGTTTGAATTTGTGCTTAAAATACATATTTTATTATAAATTAAATTTATTTTTCAAAATAATTTTATATATTTTATAACAATTTGTTTGAAATCTCCACTTTTCTAGGATACAATTTTCATAAAATTTTGATTGTATTTTAAAATAAAGGTTTAAATATTTCTATACAATTATCAAATTTAAATTATGAACACATCAAACAATTGTTTTGACAAATTGTTTATTAAGTATAATAGCAATTACATAAAACTTTAAAAATAAATTGTCTTCCTTTTACCATGTTTAATTATTATTATTTTATATTTAACTTATTTTTAGTGCAACATATGTATTTTTATTACTACATTTGAAATCATTAGTGTTGAGACTTTCATGGTGAATCTAAACACAACAATATTATTTTTCAATTTCTAGTCTATGAGAGATGTTGAGTAGGAGCTAGTTTATTAGAAGTGGTAAAGGTTCGCATCAAAATAAAAACACATAATGTCATATTTTGCCAACATGTGCAATCCAACACTAACAAATAAACCTACAATATCAATATTGTATCATCTTTTAATGAATAAGGGAATACTTTAGAGAAGGATTATAATGGATTCTCAATGTAGTAGGAATAATAATAGTAAACTATGCTTCATTTTTATTTGGTTTTCCTTTTTCCCTTTTGTGTCCATTTTCCTAATCAATTTTTGATGTGGGTTTATTACTATTATTATTCCTACTACCTTGAGAATCCTCTATAATATTATTATTCCAACTACCTTGAGTTAGATATGATGTTATAGAGGGATATGCAGGTAGTAGGAATAATAATATTAATAAACCCACCTCCACAATTGATTAGAAAAATGGGCATATTACACAAAAGGGAAAAAGGAAAGACAAATAAAGATGGAGCATGAGTAAGATATGTTAATAAATTTTTAGATTAAATGGGTGTCTAAGAACTTGTTCATTTAATTAGTGAGAATGGAAACAAATACGAATCTTCCATAGAATATATATTTAATATTTATAGTTAGAAATATGGTAGGGACAAGAAATATATAAAAGTTGACATAATAGGAAAAATGTTGGTAAAGATTGTAAAAAGAAAATCATAGATGGAGAGGAAACATTAGTGATAAGATAGAAAAAAAATGTCTTCATGATAAGTATTCCTTGGAGTATGACAAGTATATTCAAAAATAGGTGAAGCTTGCTACATGTGGAGGTTTCAAACTCAAAATGGAAAGATGATGGGAGTAGTACAAATGGAAAAAACTATTTAGTTGAGTTTTCTTTTTTTCATATTTTGATTAGGGGCATCCTATGATAGAATATAATAATTCTTTTTGTTTTTATGGGTGTTCTTAACTTTCCTAACACACATTGGTCAATAAATAGTGGGTGGGAATGGGCAATTTATCTTGTTGAGGTAGAAAAACATAGATGACTTTTACAACATTATATTTAGATGAAGTTACAATAGTAGATAATAATTATTGGGTATGTATGAATTTCTATACTATTGAAAATCATTTATGCAAACATCATCTACTCTATGTTTGTAAAATGTAGGAGAATAGAATATCACATAATCATTTTGAAATTATTGATAAATATTTGAATGAAATTGGTGAAAGAAATTAAAATATGAACTTTAAATGTGTATTTTATAAGTGTGATTATGTGTTTAATATGTGTAGACGAAGATACACATTAATGTTATGTCAAGGTAAACTAAATGAAAACTAAAGTAACCTAAGGCCATATTCAACTAGCCAAACCTTAATTGATAACCACTAAAAACTTGGGATTGATAATTTAATTAAATGGTAGTCAAAGCTATGCTAATTAAATGCATGTTAGACTAGAAAACTTGAAATGATCACTAAAATGTAGAAAATAAAAAAATAGAAGACTAAGACGTGCTTAAATTAAAAATTAGTCTACATGAAACTTGTTGGAAATTTGAATTTGCATCTACCTATGAAATTTGGAAGTGTTTTGAGTGAATTACATGACTTCCATTAGTCCAAATAGCCTAAAATACTATAGTGTCTAGTTCTAACAACCATCAGGGAGTTAATGCCTAAGGGGTGGCCTTGTTTATGGTGTAGATAAAGACTTAAAAAATTATAGTGAGCCTAATAAAAACCTATCTTAGTTCCTCAAAGATGCCCACCAGTTAGTGACTGACAAATGATGTAGAATCAAATAGTAAATTTTAATGATACTAATGGATGCAATACCAATAAATAAAGTACAATGGAAAGTTAGAATGGTTTCACCTATGAGATTGAATGATGGAGCCTTTAAACTAAAATAACTGATTGTAAACACCAACACAATTCAACCTAATATTTTAAATCTTCTAATCTATATATTAGCTATGAAAAACTTTTTCAAACTTAAATTCCTAATTTTTAATGAAATATGAGATAAAATGAATAAAAAGAGTAATCTCACTTAGAAAATGACTAATTTCTAGACATGGATGTACTAGGAGACTCTTAAAACAATAGTATTGATTTGGAGTGAATTTTTCATGATATGGAGCTTGAAATGGTTAGGTAGTGACCAACTAGGAAACTTAGTTTACTTTTGGAGGCTAATAGGGTGGCCTTCTTTGACTGGGATAATCATGTCTATGTTAAAGAAGGAGTAGAAACATTTTAAGAATCTAAAACAAACAACTTTAAAGGCTACCTTCCTTCCACAATTTTTTTGTAAGTCTAAAAATTCTTTAGAAACTAACCTACAACCACAAACATGCTAATGGGGAGCTTTCAAAAATAAGGGTTAAAAGGAAAATTTTCCTTATTCAACCCCCTTGTAGATAAGTATAGCGTGAAATAATTCAAAATATTAAAATATGAAATTAAATAAAGTAAAAATTATTTCATATCCACTAATATTACAAGTTTAATCTCAAGGGTTTATGGATACACTACAAATCAAGGGAGTGTGGGAGAAAGTTTTTGGAAACATGATCGATTTTGGTTGAAAATGGATTTTTGGGCATCTAAGGTAATTAATGTGAGAAGTGGAAACAATAGTGTGAAGCATCTTTAATGAAGGTATGAGTGGGTTAGAGCTAAAACCTTGGAAGGGTAGAAAAAGGGATCATACTCTCACAAAAGGTGGATTGGAATATGTCCAAATGGAAACATGAAACTATGGTGACAAAAGAGGAATAAAAGAGAGGGGTTTAGATTTGGCATTTTTTAGCACTAACAATGATGATGAAGGATTTGAAGGAAACCACTTCAAAATAGCTCGAGTCTATGGAATGACATGCAAAGAAGCAATGGGGAGAGGAGGTGATGAAAAATAATACAAATTATGATAAGGTAAAATGAGGATGAAGGATTGGAAGGGTAATGAGGCTAGGTAGGAAGGGATCCATACAATTACTTCAATAAATACTTATATTTTCATAAAACACCATAAAAGGAAAATGTTCACCTAGCTCAAAACCAAGGAAATCAACTACCTAGCTCTAGAAATCAATTCCAATAGTGTCCAAAAGAAAGAAATTATTAGAGACCTAGAGCTCAAAGATAAGTCTATTTGTTTTTTTTTTAATATGATAGTAGTTTCATGCATGAGAAAATATAGCAAAATCATGATAATTAATAGAGAAAATCACTTTTCCTATATTAAAATGAGGCAAAGTTGGTTGCTTTAGTAAAATTACTTTGGGATTCCAAGGATGGGAAATTGTTAGGTGGGAATCCCTAATAATTAAGTACTTTCCATTCTAATATTTTGGTGGGAGAATGCAAATACATGGCCTGTTGTTTGGTGAATTGTGGGTGATTCTTGCAAATGAAAATTAAGCTTAATTTCCTTTGAGATCTCAATTTCAAAGGTGGCCATCTAGGGTTAGGTAAACACATTGATTTTTTTTTAATTCAGGCATGTTTTAGGAAGGAAAAAGGTGTGTTCTACTCATGGGACAAGGCTATGAATGAAAATTTAAGGCCTAACATGTGGGTAAAAGGGCCAAAAACAAAGGGAAAATTCAATGAATTCTTGGGACATAGGGAGGGGACAAAAACTAAATAAATAAAAAGCACTTATGGAGGCTAAACAAGACTTGGGAATACCATTGGAAAGGGGATAAACATGATTAGAGAACAATATAGTCTAGTTGACATACACAAAATATACATGTGATAAGGGATAAAATGGACGCAAAAGTGTAATAAGGGTATGCAAATTCATAATTACAATTAGAAATGTGGATGATAATAAAAGGTGGATGTGTGTATGGGTGGATGGAGCTTTAGAAATGCAAGGTCATAGGAATATTCTTTGTGTAAATATATAAACTTCTTTTTCACCATACATGATTGGCATTTGTTGTGTGGCCCACATAATGAATTTAGAATTCTAAATTGTGAGAAAAACTTCAACAATATAAAAATTTGAAGATCTATTCCACAAGCTCAAATCATAAATATTTTTGATGTTGCAAATGATTTTTAGAATTTTAATCATTTTTTGAGGGAATACCATATGAGCTTAATAAGTATGTTGATAATATGGATCTCTTTCAATGGGCTAATGCAAAGATTTTTGGTGTAGTATCAAAATATTAATTGGAGTAATATGGACATCACCTCACAATAGAAAAATCTTGTGACCTCTTTTTAGTTAAGTGACATAGAGACACTTCTAAGTTTGTTTGGTATTCTTCCCATTAAGAAAGAAATGAAAATTCTAGTACAAAAATCCCAAGAAATAACTATGTATATTTTAGAATATACAAAGCTACATAAAATAATATGCATGACCCTAATAATATATTACTACTAGAGAATTCATTCATAAGTCACAAATATAATAGTTATAAATTAATGAAAAACATACATGATAATTATGTTTTTTTAGTTTAATAAAATTGAGAAATTATATGTCTTAATGAAGGGATATGAGATACCAATGGACTAATTTTCTAGGGTTTGTGTTGGAGTTGATCCCTCAACCCCATAGCTCCTGAAGATCACCTATAATCAAACACTTGTCATGCACGAGAGAAATAAAAAGACTATGAAGGCCAAAGATGAATTGATCCAGAAATATTATTCATGGTTAATGTGCAAACATCACAATATGAGTAATAATACAGTGAGTCCTTATAAAGGAAACCTAAGCTAAATAAAGTAACCCTAGAGAAATACTAGATGAGGATAGAACTAGATCATGACATGTGTCCTCCTCACATGACTTGAGACACATACAAGAACATGACCTAAGTAAACTTAAGCATTAAAGTACTAAATTTATCCAACACCCTCCTTAAGCGCAACTTAGGGAGAATCTAAAACCTCTAAATGTGAATGCATGAAATGAAAAAGATGGGTCTTGGCAACTAAGGCCTGATGAGGCACCCATGAAGAAAAGAATCTCTCACAAATGGAGAAAAGGAGAAAATAACATGGGAGAAAACTCCTCTCTGAAAGAGAGAAAGGTGAATGTAGGTTTTAGAAGCCTCCAAACCAATGTCCCAAAAATAATAGAAACATTATAAGAACATCATTGAAGCATGAAGAATCTACAAACAATTGTTGAATGATGATTGCTATAGTGCTAAAATGAAGAACCTCCACTGAAACATATGATGATCAGGATCAAGAAGACAAGAATCTACATGAGTTCCCCCAATGAAACTACTTGAACAATGATCAAATGGAAAATAAAGGAAAAAAATCTGATAGTTGAAGATGCAAATGGGCACATGAATATGCATGAGTAACCCAAATGACATTGCTCAACCATGCAAGATGGTAGTTTAAAATACAAGTACCAATAGTCTAAATAGCACTTAGAACCAAGTGAAAATGGAAGGTTTCCTCCAAAAACACGATTGCAAGAGTGTCTATATGGTAATTACTACATGCTCACCACACCAAAAACAAAACCAAGGAAGCATTAACACAAACAATATAAAACCCCCATAATGTTGGCAAGGGAGAGGTGACAAGTCCACTAAAATGATGTCACCATGTAGTGCATGAAGGAGAAGAAACATATGAACATGCATATTAAAGCACCTACAACTGAAAAATGGTGCACAAACCAAGGCACACACACATGAGGCAAGAATGACTAGGATACAATGTTGTTGTGGGAGGGAAAGTCACTTGACAAAGGTGTGATAGTAAAACAAAGGCTCTACACAACCCCCCCTCATGACATTTTATAACATGGTGCGAGTACAAAAGGACACAACAAGATGATTGAAAATCACCAAAAGCATGTACAATAGTGGCACTTTATCTCAATGCATCTATAAAAAAGAAAGTCCATTCAAAAGATGCCTATAATGCCAAAATAGGTAAAAAAATGCTATAAATACATGTAGAATAGCTCAAATGAAATCCCACACAAACAAAAAATTTCTAGGAGCCAAAACATCCAAGTAATTCACCAAACTATGAAAACAAAAAAATTGAATAAATTGGACTTGGAGTAAAATCTGGAAAAAGTACATGGATAGTTATGAAGATTTCAAAATTATTTTTCCAACACCACAAGAATCACAAAATATGGAGAAATTGGTCAAAATTTGTGAGCTTGAGAGTAAAAACAACACATTTGACTATGATAGGTGATAAAATCAACCAACAATTTTAAAAAAAAAAATTACCTACACCACTCGAAAGATGGTGGAACCATCTTTCGAATGATATCTCATTTGACAAAATATGATATTTTACACCCAATTTATGTCAAAAATAAGAAATAGCTTCTTTAGGAAATATTGGGGTTTAAATAAAATTCAAAAGATAGACCCAAGAATGCAAGAGAACATAAAGATATTAATCATTATTAAACCAATTTATCCATTACCAAAGAGACATTTGATAAAAAGTGCAAATAATTAGATCTATAGTACACAATCTAATTCATCTATAGTGCTAGATTCTAGGGATGTTACTCAAAGTTCATGACAATATTCATTCATTTCAATTACCATATTCATGCACAAATTAAAATGAAATTTTATTGAAATACCATTTATACATCATATACTAGCAAATTAAATGTAAAATCTACCACTTTGGCCAATGTAAAATCCACCACTTTGGTCACTAAAATTTTGTTTTAATTCGCAACAACTACCAATTTAAATGACCAAGAATCTTTCATCTAAACTTGAAGTGTTGATTTCAAAATTTCTTCATATACCATGGTGATGATAATTCAACATCACCACTTATACATTTATTCTCAAAAGTATTAAGTTCTTATGATTAGGGTCATCCCTAGACCTAGACCTTAACCTCGAGGGCATGATGACCCTACCTATGTATACCTCTCATGAGAATCAAAGGCTTCATAGTTCGCCTACCTATGTTATAGGGAGTTCATTCTCTCCTCTTGCATGAGATATTTGATCTCACATTTAAACCAAGAATATTTCATTAAACACAAGTTATCAATTTAGTCCAAATATAATATAATGATAATAATTTTGCCATCAAGTATTGGTCACATACCAAACATTACCAATCTTTAGTGTATAAATATGCACAAATACACAGGGGTCATATTGTGTCATAATCCCCAAGGTCATATATAGTGATTTTCTTTAGCATACATCACATATACACAAGGTCACTAGCTCATACACATCACAAGTACAATAGTGATTGGATCATATGCACATCAAAGTACAATGGTGACTAGCTCATACACATCACAAGTACAATAGTGACTGACTCATACACATATCACAAGTTTAACAGTGATTGGCTTATACGCACATCCCAAGTACAATGGTGACTAGCTCATATGTACATCACAAGTACAATAGTGACTAGCTCACACATCACATATACTATAGTGACTAGCAAGCACATCCACATTGGCTAACTAACACTTTCCCTTTAGCGCATCCCAAATAGAAAAGGAATGTTAGCGTATTGCACACCACACTGTGGGTCCATCCTATCTTCTAGTCTTTGGAACTATCAAACAACTATGAAGAGAATTTCGTGTATCCCATACTACACCGAGGGTCCATCCTCAACCCAACAAGGCCAAGTATACTATCTAACAACTGGGAAGGGGATTCAATGCATCCCATACTACATCGAGGTCCATCCTCCATCCCAAAGCTTTCCACAAGTAGTGAACTTATCCAACCTAGTGGATTCCAACTTAAATTGCCTATAGGCCACTGACAATGAGTTTGTCCACCCAGGAAGAAGTAGTTTACGGCATATACCACCTTGTGATCTTAGAGATGTTATCAGCTATCTTCTTTATAATCTCAAGTATCATTTGGCATTTGTCACCCTTGTGTTATAGGTGACTACCAGTGAACCCTCCTCATACAACGATTATCTCTTATTACCATTACCCACACAATAGGATAACTACTCGTGCAATTGTTACCATATCAAATCTTGGATAGCCCCTAGCAATCCACCTCTATGAACCCAATGAATGTTGACTAATCCAAAATATACAACAAAAACTCTAGGCATCTACCATTGGCATGGTCCAATGACAACCTACTAGTTGTTATCGTATCATAATCAGGGTATCCCCTAGCAATCCACCTTTGTGAACCCAATGAATATCGACTAATCCATAATAGTAGCCCAAACATAGATCATTGGCACAGTCCAATGACTTCATGTCACTGCTCAAATACCTTGGAGGCTCACACTTGGGCGGATCATACATAACATGAAACATGAATCATAATATTGGTAAAGTGATCTATAAAAGTAAATCTTAATCAATAGATCTAGGAGCCTATATATAGAGACCTCTAGCTATGGAGTTGAACTTCACAAACACATAATAGTTACACAAAACCAACATGAGATGGCACTTACCCAACATGTACATATAATCAAATACCAACTATAAAGTAATCAATCTTTGCTTACTATATAAAAGCATATTATGTATTAAATACACTTTATTAGGTTTCCTTAACTCCATACCCTTTTGGTACCCATTTCAACCTAAAACTAAGCTTACAAAGGAGGGAAGGTCAAACCAATTAGGAACAATCCCAACCCTTGGAGTTATCCCCTCTATCTCTCAACCTACGGACTTGAGGTCACAGGAGCATCCTTCACCCAAGGACTACCTACATACCCACTTCCAAATGGATCAAAGTCACACATATTTCCCCTTACAAGGTCTCTCAAGGATACCTATTTACTAGTTCCAAATTTAGCAAACCCATACAACAACACTTCCATCAAAGTATGTCGAGATTCAACCTCGCCATCATTATTATTCCTAATCTAACTTGAACATCCTAATGTTTCATTAAATCGACATAGGGGCTAGGCTTATTAATCAACACAAAACTACCTTGGTTCACACAAACCCATAGGAAAGCATTTCCATTTGAAACTCATATAATAGGTTCAATATTGAGGTTCTTATACTCAAGGGGTCAATAGATATCTTTAAAGGACATATAATAGTATTTATGAGATTTTTTTAAGTTATAATCAATATTCAAATCCTAGTTAAGAAAGTTAGAAACACTATATCCATTGGACCAACATATGAAGATGTAAACCCAGTAGTAATTTTACAAATAATATTCTTAATCTTCCAATTTTCTTTACACTTTGGTGTAACCTCGTATTATTATAATAGTTTAGTTCATTGATTGGATAATTTATTCATACTTGTAATTTATACTAAATGTGACCTTGATAGTCAACAATAAGGTATCATGAGATGTTGCATAGCATGGTTACATGGGGTTTATCTCTTAACTCAGTCTGAACAATATTTTCAAATTAAATGATAGTTGTTTTTCATTTAGTATGTGATTATATTATAGTTCATTATAGCTATAATATCCTTCTTTCCTTCACATAATGATTTTCATAGCAATTTTCTAATACATAAGAGATCAATAGAAATTATGCAATCATATAAGAACTTTTTCCACTAGTATAAAGGGAATTACCAAGTGTATAAACTTGAAACACTAAAAATATGTTTAGAGAAGTTCATCAACCCAAAAGGAGGTCATAATTTAATAATTTAAGGAGATGGTGTTTTTAGATAGGGACAAATTCCAATTTAGACAATTTCCCCTAATTATTTAGGTTTGTGATATTTCTTACTACTTTATCCCTCATCGAAAGGGGCAATGATTCTTGAGTTCATAAAATTTTCCCACAAGAAAAAATAGAGTTGTCATAGCTAGATCAATTACTCACCATATCAAACCTCACTTATAGAATCTAATACCAAAACTTAGTTAATAACAATAGGAGATATGTCATAGTTCATTATTTGAGAAATATTATGATTTCTAATCTAGATTCACCTAATCTATTAATAGATCTTGACATTTAATTCCTTTGATTTTTAAAGAAAAGTGTTTCATTGATCAAGCTTTTAAGGATCTACTCTATCTCATTTTGCAATAGTTACTACTTTTCAAATACATAGCATTATATACTAACCTAGCAGTTGGCCTATGTCTAAGAATGAGGAAATATTGAAGACAAGTCATTACCATCTTCTTGATTATGAGTGCAGCAAGTTTATCCAACTTCCCAACTATACCCAAACTATTCGCAGTTTCCATTTTATGTTGCCTTTTTCACTGCATGTAGGGAGGATGTTGGCATCGATTATGGAATTTGGCTTTAAAGTTGTCAATCACATTTTCTTGAAAGTTTGTAAAGCCTTTTCAACAAAAAAAATTTGTGCATTTTCTATGACCCTTGCAATGCACAAGAGAAAATTTATTTGAGGCATTTCACCCAACTTGTATGTGCCCCTCTCCCTCCTCTTCACTTCTCCTCTTGCTCAACCTCCTACTAATCATGTTTTGTGTTATTTCTCTCCAAAATTCCTTTGCAACTCACCTCAACCCTCACACAATTCTTCAACCCTCTCTCCTCCACACCATTCAACCCTTTCTCACTCCTTACTCTATATTATCCTCTCTTGTCAACCTTTGTTGCTCACATTCTTCTTCCTAAGAAAAGTCTCTCAACAAATATGCAACTCTACTCCACCATACAATCCTCTATTCACTTGTCCCTTTTCCTTTTGTTTTGTTCTCTCCATCTCACACCATTCTCTCCTTCCTCTTAATTTTTAATCAAAACACCTCTTTAATGAGGTTGTGGATGAAATATTATGGTCTTTACATGGAAAAATAACCCTTGACCTAAAAATTTTGGATGGCTCCAACGAAATGATGCCATACTTAATGATTGTGTGACTATTCCCTCCCATTCCATTTATTTTGAGTTGTCTCTTGATCGTAAGAGGGATAGATGGATCCATAAATGGTGCCTTAACTTTGTTGGGTGGTCTGAGGTAAAATTCATGACCCCAACCAATTTTTCTATATATTTTATTTATTTTGTTTTGTAGACCATGTAATTCCCATGTGAAAATGGTCCTCGTTGATAGGGATGTGACATTAAATTAACAAGAAAAATACCATTTAAATGGAAGAAATCCCAAATTGGCAGAACTAGATGAAATTCTATTATCTTCTTGAATCAAAGCTTTTATAATCCCAACAAAAATTCAATAATACAATATACTTTTCCTTTTCTTTAGATTAAATTCTTATGAAAACCTTCTAATTATGACTCTGCAATAAAAATATTTATGAAAAAGCTACTAAAGTTGGACTCCAACCTAATTCTTCAACTTTTGGCCCCCTGAAATGAGAAGTAAACTACATTAAATAGAAAAGAAAGGCATATTTCCCATCCAAAATAACAAACAAAATTGATAATGCACCCAACATGCAAAAATTAGGCAAATCAGGCCACTTTCCATTATGCGCATCAAGTTGCATTCACAAAGTTCAACTTTTCAAATAAAACTCCAATTATCTTTAGTTATAAGATGATGTGTCCTTTTGAAAGATTAAAAAAATAATGGAATGGAATATTCTTTATTTAAACATCCACTAATTCATTTCTAGGACTATAGTAATTTGTATTCCTCAAAATTAGCCAACACTTGGCCAATCAACTCTATATCTATCTCATCAACCCATTATATTATGAAATTAGTATTTTCAAAGCTATTTTATGTCCCAATTATGCATCTTTCTAATATTTGAACATCATCTTTAACCCATTTAAAATCTTCTTTAATATTCATCAACTTATCCAAAACACTCTCATTTGCTTCCTCCACCAAGGTCATTTTTTCTTCCTCTATCCTCTTGTTCCAAGTAGTCTTAACATAATCTAGAGTGTCTAATATATGCTTGTCCTATAATAGAAGATCCAAGATAATAACGTTGATTATAAAACTTTCAAAATTTGTGGAATTTTCATACAATTCTTTGTGCAATTACAACAAATTCAGCAAGTGTTCAATTATTAAATCCATTTTTAAGGATACTATATTAATACTTTCTCAACAAAACTTATAGCTTCATCTCCTAAAATGGTCATCCTCTTTAGCTCTTTTGGTCCCAATTTGTTTAATTCTTTGAGGTGCTTCAAGTCTTTCTTGTATTTTTCGTCTTCATCCCTCATGGCATCAGTATTTTTGCAACTCTTCCTATAAATTATATGCCTTTTAATATTTTTGGTATCTAGAAACTAACAATTCATCCATCTCCCTTCTAAACTTCTCAACCCACCTATCCAAAATTTGAGATTTCCTTTTCATTTCATTTAGGGAATCTACCTCCTTTAGGGTCATCAAAATGGGAGATTTAAATGCAATAGTTTGTTTAGTCATAGGGGAAACTAATCCCCTCATGAATGTCTTCATTTTCTCTATCTATGCTTTAATCTCATCCTTTCTCTATTTATCTTTGGTCATCCTGACCTTGACTAAGTCAACGGCTAGATCCAAAGATGTCGTTTGACCCTTCCTTGTCTAATTCCCAAGATTGATTGTAGAAAACTAACAATCTATCTCATGTAGTTCTCTATCATCTTTGTCTACAATGGGAGTAGCAATTTCTTCTATTATTTCCCTCAATTCATTCACTTTGGTAGCATTGAGAGTCCTTGGATTTTTCTTTGATTTGTTCTTTTCCACTTCTACCACCATAACCTGTCAACTTAGATGTTGCATAACCACTTATTTCCTCTTCTCGAAGTTCAAATTTAACCATGAGGGAGCTAAGGATTGAATGTAAACTTGTTGATCACTTGGATGTCATTTATCTTGATTCTCACTTGATTTTTCTTTCAGTTCCTCCTCACGTTTTTCACCTACTACCATTGATGAGGATACTTTACCAAATTTATCTTGTTGCTCCACATTCTCAATCAACTCTTATTGTTCCTCTAGAATCAACATATGCTCTTCTTTATCCTTTTCTCCTGGAGCCTCTGAGATTTCTTGATCATGGACTTGTTGACTTGTGTGATCTTGTTCTTCTTGCATTTTTTGTACATCCACTGGATCTTCTTCAAATATATTTATCCCTTCCATAGGAGTATCTTTCAAATACTAAAATTATGTATCCATTTGATCACTCTTTTGTCTCACCTCCTCACCTTGTTGCAAAGGTTTCTACTATTGTTCATGCTTTGGAGGGGTAGAAGGAATATTTATTAAGTTCACTACCTCACAGTTGGTGTATCTACCTCAGTATCTTTTTTTGGTATTGAACCTATAGTATCTTCTATTGGGAGGACTTAAGCAATAGGTATTACACCTAATTCTAATACTACTCCTACTTTTATAGTTTTATATGTCATTGAAGTTATTTTGAAGGCCTTGCTTACCTTCTCCATTATTTCCTCTATACCAAAGACCTCTTGAGTCTAAACCTTTTCCTTCTTCTTTAGTCTCTTATATCATGTGGGGATTGATGAAGGAGAACCTTCTATATTTTTTTGCTTCTTCCTTTTGTGTTGGGCATCTTTAACCCCAAAACATTGAATTCTAAACTCAATCCATGCATTACTACGATCCAAAACTTTCTCAAATATAGAATCAATAGAAGGATCTTCCTTCTCAGACCAATCTATTGGATCCAATTTTTATTATCAACCTTGTTTATATCATATATTGGATCTATAGTTTTTCCATCATCGAACAATCCCTTAGGAATGTCATCTCTTATCTCAAATTCCTTCAACTGAAATATTTTCAATATGTTGTAACTTCTCTTTTTGAATTCAAATTCATCTTGGAGATCAAATGAAAAATATTCTATGTTTGACATATAAAAGGGAACATAGAAGGACTAAGATCCTTCATTTTACTTTCAGATCAAAATTATCTCTAGGCACATAAGGTTTTAGATTTAGTTCATGTAGCTCTTCCAAAGAAGTCTTAGTAGCCAAGATGGAAGGGCATCTATAAAATCCCAAATGGAAAGAATACTTCAGCCTTGCCTTATGTTTACCAAAAAATTGAGATGCACCTCCATAACTTGCCTAGCAAATTCAATCAATATCAGCTTGTCATTGCAACACCTTGGCAACAAGTATGGTGCCTTATCAAAACCATATATTCTAATATGTACATTGACTTTGGGAATTGGATGAACCATTATCCCCATCCTTTAATCAAAACCATAGCCTCCTTAGACATTATGAATCCAACATCCCCAGTGATTTTATTAATAACTAGGTATAGGAAGGCATAATTAACTCTTTTAAAATGTTTTTTTGTTTCCTTTAACTCAAGTTGGTAATAAAATTCCCATATATTTCTTTGTCTAGGAGCTTCTCCCCTAACCCCATTAGTTGTTAACCTTGGGAAATTTCCAACTCTAGCTACTAGATATATAACATATGAAGACATAAATAATTACTTGGTATTTCCCATTGTAGTCAACTGAGAGTGAATTGCATCTAACATAATTTGTCGCCAATCTAGGAAGACTTCACATAGGCAAGGCCATCATTGATGATTCCTAGAGGCTTAGTTCAGTCCTTTAGGGTCTTCCATTGTAAACTTTCCATCTATCATAATTAACATTCCATAATAAACTATACACAATCAAGGTCAATCGAACTATGTTACCTCTATGAATCTACATAGGCAAGGCCATCATCGATGAGCCCCCGAGGCTTCAATATTTCCATTGGGAGTTGCCCATGATCATTATCTATCTTATAATAAACTATCCTTGGCTAAGGTCGACACTTTAATCAGACAAACAAAAAATCTCCTACAGAGAACTAAGATCAACAAATCTCAAAACAACAGACAAACTACCCAACTAGTCTCTAATCCTCATCAATCAATTGCCTAATCACAAGTACCTATCAATATTTACATTAGCGATCCTTATTAGCTATCAAAAATTCTTATATAGAAAGTTTCATCGTCAAAACTAGATCCTAGGTCTTATACGACATGCTTCACTTTTTAAACCAAACTTCATCCATTAGCTATCATTTGTCTTATACAGGTTGTTGCACCCTCAAAACTAGACTCAACATCTTATATGAGGTGTATCATTCCTAAAACTAGACACAATCCTATCATTTGTCTTATATAAGATGTCATATTATCAAAACTAGATCTTCAGTATTATACTATATGCTTCTTTTCCTGAAACCAGATGCTATCATTATCCAGAAACCCGATCATACAAACATTTGTTGGCAATAAGATCTGAGTGGATGTTGACTCTGTTGGTCTAGTTTGTCTTATCTTTTTTTATCTTTGGTCATGTTACTATGCGCCTCGAGGAAGTCCACAAGTGATGAGAGGAGTGATGATGGATCATGACCTTTTTCTCTTTGATTTTTATTTGTGGTTTGTCTTGGCAATATGACTGGGGCAACTAGGTTACTTGTGTGTGATTGGGGTTCCATTTGGCATAACCAAAACACCCTATGAAAGTTAAAGGTCATTTAATGCTTTCTTGCATCAGGACTAACATATTTTGTGGTTTGTTCCTCACATATTCCAACAAGGTTATGTGGTTTCTAATCCACGTCATGACAATCCTTGTCTATCATGTGTTTTTTTTTCAAGGGATAAAATTTTGCACCTTGGTCTATGTCATACCTTGGTGTTCGTTGTTTATTGTCAAAATAAAAAGCTCTATGATGATAATCATGAAAAAAATAAAATTTCAACATCTATCAACAAGATCTCATATCAATCCACTTCATTTTCATCCATTTCATTCATCTCATCTAACTATTCTTCACTTATTATTAAAATTTTCTTCTGTCAGTCCTTGCATTTGTGGCCATCAAATTGACTTGTTGGCAAACTTGCCAAATTTTTTGGAATTTTTTCAAAAATTTGTCAAATTTCTCGAGGGGAAATCATTCTATCGCACATCTACCAAGGCATGTCAGGGCACACTGGAGCAAGTCCTGAGCCAAGTTTTCTTGATTATTCTTTGCCACAACGCTCAAAATTGTATTGATCAAAGAGGGGCAAAATGTAGACAATGAAAAATGTCCTAAGCCTGCAAGTAACATTTTCATACTAATTTCCATCTTCCATGCATAATTAAATAATTTTAATTATTTAATTATTTCCTAATAAAGATAAAGTGAATTAATTAAATAATTTTGAATTATTTAATTAATTCACTTTATCTTTATTCCTCTTTTGATTAATTTAACTGTCAATTTATTTAAATTACGTCACTAATCATCCTTTTTCCCTCTATAATTAAATAAATTATTATTTATTTAATTATTCATTTGCATTTTCTCTCCCTTTCTTCTATAATTAAATAATTATTTAATTATTCATTATCTTGTTCCCTCCATAATTAAATAAATTCTTATTTCTTTAATTATTTATCATTTTCTTTTCTCTATCATTAAATAATTGTTTTTAATTATTTAATTATTTATTTTTTTCCTCCATCCCTTATTAAATAATTATTTTTAATTATTTAATTATTCATTTTTCCTCTCCTAAATTAAATAATTGTTGTAATTATTTAATTTATTCTTATCCAAGCCCTATCTCTCATTCCAATTTCTTGGATCGCAGTCCCTTCTTCCCATCCTTATCTATTTTCTTCTCAATTAATCTCATCCATTGATCACCATACATCATAATTCAATACTCGACCTTCATTTGAATTAGGATTTTTATAAAATTAACTTGTCATTCTCATTTCAAGGTTAACCACAATCTTCAATATTTTGCTTCTCATATCATTAATCTTGAAGAATGACAATTTTCAATATTTTTCTACCACTCATATCATTCATCATTGAAGAACCACAATCTTTAATATTTTGCTATCACTCATATCATTCATCTTGAGGAACCACAATCTTCAATATTTTTCTATCATATCATCTTTGAGATCTTGCTACATCAACATTGAGCTTATCAAATATCTTGCATACTACATATCTGAGAGCAAACAAAGCAAAATGGAGATGAGCAATGGAGGAGAATCAACTATGGCATAGGAATTGAAGTATTATCACTTTACTATTTGGATTTCTATTGACATTTGTGATTCATTGTTAGATTAGGGTCATTATGGCTTGGATTTAGGTAGTTTTGTGGTTGTTATCATTGCTTCATGCTTTTCCCCCTAATTTTCCCTATCAAAAAATTCTATTGAGGGTTTGGTTATCCATGCTCTTCATTGGGATTTTCATCAATTGGTGAACCAGGGTTTGAAATATTTTCAATTCCTAAAAATTAAAAAGCATTGAATCACAACAATTATAAATTTGATATTCTATTTAATTTTTTCAATAAGAAACCAAAAAAACTTACCTCCTTAACCTCTTGGACATTGTGGTGGCATTGTGTTAGAAGCTTGATTGACTCAAAACTATGTTATGCCATTCCTTGCTTGTGTTTTCCAATTGCAGAGATAGGGGGTCAAACTCAAATGAGTTTGGCTTCTATTCTTTTTCGGTTTTATGATAGAGATAATGTGAGTGAGTTATAATTTTCTTGTATTATAACGTGCTTGTGTTATGCCTCATATGGACTAAAAAAGTAGTTGTGGCCACTTTTTGGTTCCCCATCTTTCTACATATGTCCCCTAGTGAGGTTCAAAGATAACCTCACCTTCCTTGAATAGCCAAAAATTGTGTACATTGATCAACCATACTTACAAAAAATACCCAAATCTACCCTTAAAAATAGAAATATCAAATATGTCATTAGATTTTATATTCATATATAGAATTAAAAAAATTACAAGTAAATTTAACTAAAATATATGGAAATGTTCATTAATTCTAATGAGTTTAATGCTATATCTATATAGAGGGGGGTCTTGATTCAAATATATCATTGAAATAGGAATAATTACATAGTTTTCATTTATAATTGAAAAACACAATCAAATTCAACAAAATAGATTGTCTTTTCCACAAGTCTAATTTTCAAAATCAGCAATAAAATTTTATTTTCCATATGCATACATTTGTGTTAAACACCGTCTTTTCCATAAGTTATGAATGACAACCTTAGAGGCAATGAGAAGGATCCATAAATGAGTTGCATATATTCTTTCCCCAAAATCTCATACCATTGTCTAGGATCAAACATGAGGATCTAGTTCACTATTAATTTAAATGTTATATACAAGTAGAAATCCTACTAGTGATTTATTTCACAATAATCTATAGTACATTCTATCTTCCACTTTAATATCACTATTGCTTAAATAAATACAATAAATTATAAAATGGTCTTGAAATAATTTAATGTATGAATCCAAAAATATAATATATAGGTTATATATGCACAGGTTCTTGGGTTTTTTTTGCAAGAAACATGATAATTGTAGCCATCCAAAGTTAGGTAGGCAGGCTTCTCAATGTTGAGCATTAGATGGTCCTTAGGGAAAAAGAGTTCACAAAGCTTGAAGAGTGAGGTAAATCAACCTTTTATAAACAAATCCACTAATTGAAAAGAGACTATCCTATTGCATACTTTTTTTTATTAAGATAAATCAAGAAAGGCCTAAATCCATTACAAAATAGTCATTAAGATAATATAGAGTTGTCTCACAAGAGGTGAGACTATAGGAAAATAAAAGAAAAGGAGACTAAAAACCAAAAACCAACAATCGATAGAAACTGAGACAACTTGAATCAAAATTTACCATACTTTAAGCACAAAGCTAAATACACACAAAAACCATGGTAGTAAGTGTAGACATGTAAAAAAGACCTAACACTTATCACACATCCTGAATGACATTTTTTCATCATTGACATCATTATCATTTAATATCATTGCATTTCACATCATTTACATCAAAAACCCTATTTTCCTCTATTAATTGAATAATCTTTAAATTATTTCATTAGTTCACTATTTCACCATTTATCTAACTTTTATTCCTCTTGATTAATTAATTAACACAATTTAGTTAGTTATGTCGCTAATATACCCTATTCTCCTAAATCAATTAACTTATTATTACTTAATAGTTTAATTAAATCCCTTTCCCCTTTCTAAACCTAAATAATTAAATTAATTATTCAACATCATTCAAAAAGGTCAACAAACAAATATAACATTATTTGCTATAGTCGAACATGACTTGCACGTTCAACTCAAAATATAAGTTAATTAATTCAATTAATTAATTATCTTCACCCCTTTTATGATTGAGCAAATCATGATCACTGATTTCTCACTCTAAACAATTGACTAACTCATTTATTCTTCAATCCCACTAACCTCTCAATCTCTTTCTTCAATCCCACTAAATATTCAACTTGATTTCATCAATCACATATATTATGCAATCTAAAACCACTAATTCTTCCAATATATTTCCTCTCAACGATTTTGAACCATTGATTAGGATCTTTTACTATGAAATCTTGATCATTCATCTCAAAACAAGAAATCTATAAAATTGTCTTCAACCTTCTCACAAATCATCTAGAATCTTCCTAGTGAAGCACTGAGCAATTATCCCTTGAGCACATTGAGAGATATTATCACATTCTAGTTCAACATTTTACACACATTGAAGCTTTTTGCAACACCAATAATGGCAGCTTTTTATTGAATCGAGCAATCCGACATCCAAACGTCAATACAAACACAACTCCAACATGGGACAATATATGTTTTAAAGTTTTGAGTTCAATTCATATTGTCTTAGGATTTACATTGTTTGATTTCATAATTTTAAAGCTTCATTTCATGAGTAATGGGTTTTGTGATCTTAATATTGTTTGAATTAAATTAGTTTGATTCATTTGCTTTCTTAATGCTTTATTCCCCCTTACAACATTTGGCATGCCCGGTGGGACCTAGGTCCTTAACATTAACGTTTTCATGAGTTTATTTGAGTAGTTGTAGGTTCCATAACGTTGACACTCTTTTTTGAAACATGGTTGATAACTTTCATGCAAAAGCTATAGAATTTTTACGCAGTTGTTTCCACATTTCTACCACAGTTGCACTTTTTCCAACCGCTACTGCACTAAACAAGGCCGCTATTGATGTTTTAACTACTTTGTCTATAACAAGTCCACGGTTGAACTTTTCTGAACTGATTTTGACTAACTTGACCACTATTGTTGTAGATAGAAAGTCCACTACTTTCTAGAATAGTACTGCTATTGCTATGCTTCTTTCTATTTTAAAATTGCAAACATTTTTTTTTTTTAGTTTACCTAACGCTAATGTTTGATGGTTTGGTGTGTTTAGGAAGTTTCTAACCTTGTTTGTGTAGCCCTTGCAAGAGTATGACATGTTTTTCATGAAAATGACTAGCAATTTGATTGCAAAGTTGGCAAGCGGACCAAGTATATTTTAGTTTTTTAAAGCTTTCATAGTTAGAACACACTTCAAATTAGTGTTTAAAACTGAACCCACAACTTCCACACTTCAATTGGTGTTTCTAAAAATGAACAAGGCAAACTCTCACATTTCAATTGGTGCTTAAGAATTGAACGAAGGAAACTCTCATCTTCAATTTGGTGCTTAAGAATTAAACAAAAGCAACTCTCACTTTTAATTGGTGCTTAAGAATTGAACAAGGTGACTCTCATTTTCAATTTGGTGCTTAAAGAATTGAACGGGGCAACTCTAATTTTCAATTTAGTGCTCATAAAATTGAACAAGGCAACTCTCATTTTCAATTTGACGCTCATAAAAATGAATGTTTTTGTTTTGACCAACACCTTTCATTTTGTTGACGCACGAATGTTTTTTTTTGTTGACAATTGAACGCATTTCATTTTGTTGACCACATTAAGACAAACAAGGCAATTAGAAACACTCAAAAATTTGTGCTTAAAATTGAACAAATTCATTTTGATTTCCACATTGCTATATTTTTCTTGAAGTCTCAAACACTTTGAAATTGGTGCACATAAAAAATGAATTGATATCTTCACATTTCAAATTTTGGGACTTTAAAAGAAACTATGATGAATTGTATACTGCATTCACTATGATTAACGAGCCAAATGTGTTGAACATCCAGAATACTGAGAGGGGGGGTGAATAAGTATTCCATAAACCCATAATAAAATTCACTTAACCATTATCACAATTTTGATTGAATCAACAAGAGAGAACATAGAAACAAGTCAATGCAATCATACACATGAACGCCAGGATTTTTACGTGGAAAACCCAAAATGGGAAAAACCACAGTGAGGGTTAACTCACAATATATTATATCCGGATACAAAATATTACGAGGCTCACTGTCAGGACTCACTGTCCTTAAAAGGATCACAACCTGTGTACAAAAGATGGCTCACTGCCAAGATATAATGATAGTGGCTCACTGCCAAAAGAATGAACTGATAGAATACACCTTCAATGCGTAGGGATCACTTCCACTAAAGCTCATAATATGAAGTACTGCATCGCTCAACAAATTTGTACTACTGATAAATCATTTAGGCTATGATCTTCTCCTTTGTTCACTTGCTTGAACACTCACATATACACACTCTTGCTTCTATCTTATATATATACAAGTATATCTTATTCATCAATTAGGTCGGCCTAATTGGATGAACACAAAATAATCAAAACCTTTCTTCGTTGGCACCATATAAGATTTGAACATTTTATCCATGTAGTGCATTATTCCAAGTCAGCTATTAGTCTTCATAATATGTTGCATTCACTAAGTCGGCCAAGACTAAAACACAATTCTCCAAACCAACAAATAATCCTCAAAGAAAATACCTTCTAGATCTGAGAACACATGAGTTTCCCATCATACTACCAATCAAGAGACTATCAACAAAATCACAGTATAAGAATGTTCACTTTAGTAGAATGCAGAGTCTCGCACACAATATACCTCACACAAAACAATAGTAGGATATAGAGTTAAAATTTGTTAGAGATAACTTTCTATTCATAGAAAAATACGTCTTGAGATCCAGGAAATAGCAGTCTAAATGAGTCAATAAAACATGGTTAAGAGATTAGAGTCATATCAAATCTTGTGATGAGTTTCAGACTCAAATACCAACACATTGATCCATCACAAAGGAGTATTACCAGTAGAGAACAACTTCCGGTAAACCAAGAAAACTTCTCATGTAGTTATCACCATGTAGTTATTACCATGTTGAAATCAATGACAACATAGGAACAACCATCACAACCATCCATACTTCATGCTCATGTTGCAAAGCTTCCAAAAATCTCCCCCTTTGGCATTGATGGCAACATGCATGACAAAAAAATTTCATGCATACCGCAACTGAATGTTCTGACAACTCCCCCTATCAAAATTGTTCTTCACAAAAGATTTTTTCCTCTGACTCTTTATCTCTCCCCATTTGACATCAATGATAAAGGAAGGGGTCCAGTATAAATGTACATATGCATCAAAAAGATATGAACACTAAAGAAGAACCTCTAAGACTCTCCAGGATAGCCTTCCATGACGCTTTACCTTCTTCCCATGAACCGTTTTTACTGACTAGAGTCTTGTAAAATAGCTCAAGTTTAGTTAGAGACTCTATACCATCTATTACAGTATTGGAACTAAGATTGATCTTTGATAATTCACCAATACAACCAAGAGCACTAGAAACAGAAGTATGTCTGAGTTTAATCATGTCTCCAAGTGCCACAAAATTCTTGATAACATTTGTCCTTCGATCTTGTAGAGAGAAGAATTTGTCCTAAAGCTGCACAATGTAGGACCGCCTTTGATTATCTTTATCTTCTACTAACCTGTATGTATCTGCCTGAGTGCTCAGTGAAGACTCACTCATCCTTATCTCATTTCTCATATCCAATGTTCTACCAAACCAATCTAGACAAAAGGAAAGTAGTTCCTATGCCTCTTTTTCACAACCTTGTACACTATCCAATTCCTTCATTACTCGATTGTGTGCATTCACACATTTTACTTTGATATCATTCAAATCTTATTTATCAGACCTAATTGCAATAGACATTTCAAGTTCGGAGATGTAGACTTTCAAAGAATTAATCATGCCACATAGATTCTCCACAACATAAATAGATGAATCAAAATTAGCATTGGGAATAACCTTCTGCAAATCTTCCAAAGATCTCTGAATATTCATTCTTTCATGCTCATGTTCAAGCTTACTTTCTTCTACACCTTCTAGCTTCACTACATTTCCTTTTCTTCCTTATTTTGGTCACGCTACCAGAGGTACTTTCTTCATTGAGATGCTTAGGGATTTCCAGGGGAATTTTAGCATATTTATCAATTTCAGCCTTTGACACTTCATAATCCAATTCAGATATCCAAACTAACCTTGATTCAACTACTTCCATGTGACAAAAATCAGTAGACACAAGAAAATTTATGCTTTCAGAGTATCTTTCCACAACACTTACTAGAATCCTAGACCTTTTGTTCATCCTCATCTAAAATGTTCCAAAGAATGCAGCAAGGGAAGATTCTTGTGCATCCAAACTACCAAGATTTATCATGAAGTTCTTGATTTGATGGGAAATAGGCTATGAATTTGACCATTCTAACCTTCCTATTACTGATAACTCTTTCAAAAAGTAAAAGAGTAGACAAACAACCAAATTGCCATACCAAAAAGTATTATTTTTTCTCTTCTTGATCTCCTTTAAATTCTTCAAAAGATGTATGCGAAGTAGTTCACACAAGTCATATTCCATACCTCTTATTACCATATCAATAGCAATATTCACTACAGTAGTAAAAATTGTAGAGTCATTGTTAGGGATACAAACTTTATGACTGATGACCATAGCAGCATACCTTATTACTAGATCAACAATTGATCTAAAGCCAATCTCTTTTCCTTTAGAACTCGTACCTGTAACCTCAATTATTTCTTTCTCATTCATAGTCTTCAGTTTAGGAACCGGTCCAAAGGAACATAAACTAGTTACATCTCTAATTGCTTCTCTAGTGACCAGATGTGCCTCATCAATCCACAAAGATTCATCATGAATTCTGCTCAATACCATTCATTTATACTTTTTCTCAAATTCAAACAAAGAACTTTCCTCCAAACATCCAACTTTTTCTCAACTAATACTCTATAAGCATCATGATTCTCTTTCAATTCATTTCCCCAAAGCACATTCAACTGAACTGATGACATTTCTTCAATCTTACTGTAAACAAATGCATAGATATCTTCTATAGGAAACACTCTTAGAGGGATGCAAGAGAATGCACCAACATATTCTTCCAACACATTCCTCATATATCTCTTCAACCTAGCTTTATCCGCACAATTCACAATCTTTGAATTATCCATCAATAAAAGTGAAAGAATGTGCAAACAAGAATACCTTTGAAAATTTCAACCAAGAAATGTATAGACATCCTATTTACGGAGCTCACTTCAAATTCATCTGTTATTTTCTTCAAATTCTGAAACTCTAAATTCCCTTCTAAACTTCCTTTACATGCTTCTCCGAAAATACATAGGCATTTCATTTTATCTTTCATTCTAAATGATTTTGCAATAAGTATTTCAACTTGCAAGTAGATTTCTTCAAAAACTGTGTACGCCTCCATTCTTTCAAATTTTGCATACCTCATTCTTCACACATGTGACTGATTAAATACCTTAATCTTGTTACCACATTAAATATACTTTTGTCATGATATGCCACAAGTACCAATGATGGGGTTTATTAGATTATCTAATGATTGCTCCCCCTTAGCCACTACTTTTCTTTAGAAATTGATGGGAGTATCTGTACTGAAGGTTGGCACAAATAAGATTGATGATTCCTTTCTCCAAATCCTTTCCATTTCTTTTCTTTCCTTTTTTGGATCAAAGGTTTGATCATTTTTCTTCGTTGGATAGATTTTCTTCTTTCTTCTGTTGTTACTACCAATATGTTTTGGTTTTCTGCACTTACAACAAGTAACATTCTTCTTTCCATTTTCCCTTTTATCCAACAAACTATCTTTATAACCATTCTTCTTGCCCTTAGAATCATTCACATTAATTTTGTAGTCCTTTGCCTTATGACCAAATTTCTTGCAGGAATGACAAACACCATTGAAGTATAAATACCTTTTTGCATCATGTCATTTGACAAGAACTTTTCCGGAATTTCTTCTTCGCTCCTTGATTTGTCTATTTTTTTACCGCATCTTCTTACCAATGAATTGCTTCACTTTAGAACTCTAACCTTTTTCAAACCCTAAACTGCTCTTATCCATTTCCAGTCTTTGAGAGGTAATCAATTCATCAAGCATCACCAAGCTTATCTTAAATTTGTCTTCAAAACTCTTTGCCCTTTCCAGATTAGATCTCAGGATTTCTGCTTCTAATTCAAGCTTTGCGCATTCATCCATCTTCTTTTGAATTTTAATTTCCTAACATTCTTCAATTCTTTTCTTCTCATCCAATTGTTCCAGTAGCCTAGTGATGATTTATTCTCCTTTAGTCAAAATATCACATGCATCCATACTTGTACTTTGTAGCTTTTCAATGTGCTCATTTTCTTTTATCAACTTGTCCTTCAAGGCTTCCATTTCTTCTGAAAATTCAATAGAGACTATTTCCGAAGGAAAAAATTTCTCATGTTCAAATTTTGGGACCTTCCTCAAACTGTTAGACTTCTTTCAAGGAACCAAGATCTGATACCAATTCTTGAACATTTGGAATACTAAGAGGGGGGTGAATCAATATTCCACAAACCCATAATAAAATTCACTTAACCATTATCACAATTTTGACTGAATCAACAAGAGAGAACATAGAAACAAGTCAATGCAATCATACACATGAACACTGAGATTTTTACGTGGAAAACATAGAATGGGATAAACCACAGTGAAGGTTAACTCATAATATATTATATCCAGATACAAAATATTATGGGGCTCACTGCCAGGACTCACTATCCTTAAAAGGCTCACACCTGAGTACAAAAGATGGCTCACTGCCAATATACAACGATAGTGGCTCACTGCCAAAAGAATGAACAGATAGAATACACCTTTAATGTGTAGTGTTCAATTCCACTGAAGCTCAAAATATAAAGTATTGCATCACTCAACAAATCTGTACTATTGATAAAGCATTTAGGATCTGATCTTCTCCTCTGTTCACTTGCTTGCACACTCACACATACACACTCTTGCTTCCATCATATATATACAAGTATATCTTATTCATCAATTAGGTTGGCCTAATTGGATGAACACAAAAATAATCAAAACCTTTGTTCATTGGCACCATATAAGATTTGAACATTTTATCCATGTAGTGCATTATGCCAAGTCGGCTATTAGTCTTCATAATATATTGCATTCGCTGAGTCGACCAAGACTAAAACATAACTCTCCAAACCATCAAATAATCCTCAAATCAAACATCTTCTGGATTTGAGAACATATTAGTTTCCCATCCTACTACCAATCAAGAGACTATCAACAAAACTGTAGTATAAGAATGTTCACTTTAGTAGAATGTGGAGTCTCGCACACAGTATAGCTCACACAAAATAATAGTAGGATACATAGTTAAACTCTGTCAGAGATAACTTTTGATTCATAGCAAAAGAAATCTCAAGATCTAGGAAATAACAGTCTGAATGAGTCAATAAAACATGGTTAAGAGATTAGAGTCATATTAGATCTTGCGGTGACTTCCAGACTCAAATACCAACACATTGATCCATCACAAAGGAGTATTACCGATAGAGAACAACTTTCGGTAAACCAAGCAAACTTCTCATGTAGTTATCACCATGTAGTTATTACCATGTTGACATCAATGACAACATAGGAACAACCAACATAACCATCCATTCTTCATGCTCATGTTGCAAAGCTTCCAAAAAAGTGTGTATCCTCTCCCCCTACATCTTTTGACAATCCTAGGTGATGAGAAACACTTTGGGATTTTGCATTTTTTTATAGTCACCCAATTTTCTTTTTAGGATAAGGGCATATTAATGAGACACATCTCGCAACGGAGAACTCATATAAGCGACTCTTAAAACAAACATGTTTACCTGCGGGCTATAAAGGTTGTGAAATCATAAATGAAAGTAGCTTCAATCTATGGTGATAACATATTGCACCTGATCCAACTCCAGACATATGGCTAGAAGGGAATGGTTTAATGCCTTAAGTTGCTTATAGATGGTAGTATTCATCTCGGTGTTCACAATTGTCACTAAATACCTTATTTTAGAAGTCATCCTTATTTTCTAAAACATTCTTTGAAAGTGGTGCATCAAAACTTTACTTCTAAGAAGTTACTTACCAAGTTCGATTTATGGTTTTACTTCATAAGTTGCATATAAAATCATCCCTTCAAGGCTTGAGGTAAGCCTACCTCAAAGAGTGTACGAGTTGACTGATTATTCTACAAGTTATTTCATTTGGATCTCAAAATTATTTTTTGTATGTATCACTTTCCAAATTCTTAAAACAATCGGATCAACCAAAACATCAAAAATTGCAAACTTGTCCAAACTACTATTAAAACAACAAACTGGAAAAAATGGAAGGCCGCTATTGACATTTGTGTCGCTTCTGTACTAAAATTTTCCGCTTCTATCTTGAGATTTTACCGTCGTTGACCTATTTTTTAGTCGTCGTTGACCTAAATATTGCCACTTTTGACAAACCTTCTGTTATTGCCTTCATTGTTTCACTAGTCAGAAAAATTGCAACATAGACCGCTCTTGATAAACTTACCGTGGTTGTCTTAAATTTTCATCCGCCATTGACCTAAATAGGGCTGCTTCTACCAAATTTACCACTATTGTTTTCTTTGTTACTAGTCACAACTTAAAATAGAGACTATTATTGCTCTAAGTTTGACCACTGTTGTCCTACATTTCAACCACCATTTTTCTAAAGATTACCGCTATTGTCCTATTTCCTAGTGCAAATCATAAATTGATCCAAAACTGGCTAGTCATTCATCTTTTTGAAAATAAAAATAGTCAAACCTCCAAACAATTCATACTTGCATTTTTCCACATCCATTTGCACATCAA
>VDFB02317536.1:12392-131563 GCA_007258455.2 Sequoia sempervirens | reverse complement strand
AAGTACTACATTGTTCAACAAATATGTACTACTGATAAAGCATTTAGGCTCTGGTCTTCTCCTCTGTTCACTTGCTTGCACACACACACACATACTCTCTCACACACACTCTTGCTTCTATCTTATATATATACAAGTATATCTTATTCATCAATTAGGTCGGCCTAATTGGATGAACACAAAATAATCAAAACCTTTCTTCGTTGGCACCATATAAGATTTGAACATTTTATCCATGTAGTGCATTATTCCAAGTCAGCTATTAGTCTTCATAATATGTTGCATTCACTAAGTCGGCCAAGACTAAAACACAATTCTCCAAACCAACAAATAATCCTCAAAGAAAATACCTTCTAGATCTGAGAACACATGAGTTTCCCATCATACTACCAATCAAGAGACTATCAACAAAATCACAGTATAAGAATGTTCACTTTAGTAGAATGCAGAGTCTCGCACACAATATACCTCACACAAAACAATAGTAGGATATAGAGTTAAAATTTGTTAGAGATAACTTTCTATTCATAGAAAAATACGTCTTGAGATCCAGGAAATAGCAGTCTAAATGAGTCAATAAAACATGGTTAAGAGATTAGAGTCATATCAAATCTTGTGATGAGTTTCAGACTCAAATACCAACACATTGATCCATCACAAAGGAGTATTACCAGTAGAGAACAACTTCCGGTAAACCAAGAAAACTTCTCATGTAGTTATCACCATGTAGTTATTACCATGTTGAAATCAATGACAACATAGGAACAACCATCACAACCATCCATACTTCATGCTCATGTTGCAAAGCTTCCAAAAATCTCCCCCTTTGGCATTGATGGCAACATGCATGACAAAAAAATTTCATGCATACCGCAACTGAATGTTCTGACAACTCCCCCTATCAAAATTGTTCTTCACAAAAGATTTTTTCCTCTGACTCTTTATCTCTCCCCATTTGACATCAATGATAAAGGAAGGGGTCCAGTATAAATGTACATATGCATCAAAAAGATATGAACACTAAAGAAGAACCTCTAAGACTCTCCAGGATAGCCTTCCATGACGCTTTACCTTCTTCCCATGAACCGTTTTTACTGACTAGAGTCTTGTAAAATAGCTCAAGTTTAGTTAGAGACTCTATACCATCTATTACAGTATTGGAACTAAGATTGATCTTTGATAATTCACCAATACAACCAAGAGCACTAGAAACAGAAGTATGTCTGAGTTTAATCATGTCTCCAAGTGCCACAAAATTCTTGATAACATTTGTCCTTCGATCTTGTAGAGAGAAGAATTTGTCCTAAAGCTGCACAATGTAGGACCGCCTTTGATTATCTTTATCTTCTACTAACCTGTATGTATCTGCCTGAGTGCTCAGTGAAGACTCACTCATCCTTATCTCATTTCTCATATCCAATGTTCTACCAAACCAATCTAGACAAAAGGAAAGTAGTTCCTATGCCTCTTTTTCACAACCTTGTACACTATCCAATTCCTTCATTACTCGATTGTGTGCATTCACACATTTTACTTTGATATCATTCAAATCTTATTTATCAGACCTAATTGCAATAGACATTTCAAGTTCGGAGATGTAGACTTTCAAAGAATTAATCATGCCACATAGATTCTCCACAACATAAATAGATGAATCAAAATTAGCATTGGGAATAACCTTCTGCAAATCTTCCAAAGATCTCTGAATATTCATTCTTTCATGCTCATGTTCAAGCTTACTTTCTTCTACACCTTCTAGCTTCACTACATTTCCTTTTCTTCCTTATTTTGGTCACGCTACCAGAGGTACTTTCTTCATTGAGATGCTTAGGGATTTCCAGGGGAATTTTAGCATATTTATCAATTTCAGCCTTTGACACTTCATAATCCAATTCAGATATCCAAACTAACCTTGATTCAACTACTTCCATGTGACAAAAATCAGTAGACACAAGAAAATTTATGCTTTCAGAGTATCTTTCCACAACACTTACTAGAATCCTAGACCTTTTGTTCATCCTCATCTAAAATGTTCCAAAGAATGCAGCAAGGGAAGATTCTTGTGCATCCAAACTACCAAGATTTATCATGAAGTTCTTGATTTGATGGGAAATAGGCTATGAATTTGACCATTCTAACCTTCCTATTACTGATAACTCTTTCAAAAAGTAAAAGAGTAGACAAACAACCAAATTGCCATACCAAAAAGTATTATTTTTTCTCTTCTTGATCTCCTTTAAATTCTTCAAAAGATGTATGCGAAGTAGTTCACACAAGTCATATTCCATACCTCTTATTACCATATCAATAGCAATATTCACTACAGTAGTAAAAATTGTAGAGTCATTGTTAGGGATACAAACTTTATGACTGATGACCATAGCAGCATACCTTATTACTAGATCAACAATTGATCTAAAGCCAATCTCTTTTCCTTTAGAACTCGTACCTGTAACCTCAATTATTTCTTTCTCATTCATAGTCTTCAGTTTAGGAACCGGTCCAAAGGAACATAAACTAGTTACATCTCTAATTGCTTCTCTAGTGACCAGATGTGCCTCATCAATCCACAAAGATTCATCATGAATTCTGCTCAATACCATTCATTTATACTTTTTCTCAAATTCAAACAAAGAACTTTCCTCCAAACATCCAACTTCTCAACTAATACTCTATAAGCATCATGATTCTCTTTCAATTCATTTCCCCAAAGCACATTCAACTGAACTGATGACATTTCTTCAATCTTACTGTAAACAAATGCATAGATATCTTCTATAGGAAACACTCTTAGAGGGATGCAAGAGAATGCACCAACATATTCTTCCAACACATTCCTCATATATCTCTTCAACCTAGCTTTATCCGCACAATTCACAATCTTTGAATTATCCATCAATAAAAGTGAAAGAATGTGCAAACAAGAATACCTTTGAAAATTTCAACCAAGAAATGTATAGACATCCTATTTACGGAGCTCACTTCAAATTCATCTGTTATTTTCTTCAAATTCTGAAACTCTAAATTCCCTTCTAAACTTCCTTTACATGCTTCTCCGAAAATACATAGGCATTTCATTTTATCTTTCATTCTAAATGATTTTGCAATAAGTATTTCAACTTGCAAGTAGATTTCTTCAAAAACTGTGTACGCCTCCATTCTTTCAAATTTTGCATACCTCATTCTTCACACATGTGACTGATTAAATACCTTAATCTTGTTACCACATTAAATATACTTTTGTCATGATATGCCACAAGTACCAATGATGGGGTTTATTAGATTATCTAATGATTGCTCCCCCTTAGCCACTACTTTTCTTTAGAAATTGATGGGAGTATCTGTACTGAAGGTTGGCACAAATAAGATTGATGATTCCTTTCTCCAAATCCTTTCCATTTCTTTTCTTTCCTTTTTTGGATCAAAGGTTTGATCATTTTTCTTCGTTGGATAGATTTTCTTCTTTCTTCTGTTGTTACTACCAATATGTTTTGGTTTTCTGCACTTACAACAAGTAACATTCTTCTTTCCATTTTCCCTTTTATCCAACAAACTATCTTTATAACCATTCTTCTTGCCCTTAGAATCATTCACATTAATTTTGTAGTCCTTTGCCTTATGACCAAATTTCTTGCAGGAATGACAAACACCATTGAAGTATAAATACCTTTTTGCATCATGTCATTTGACAAGAACTTTTCCGGAATTTCTTCTTCGCTCCTTGATTTGTCTATTTTTTTACCGCATCTTCTTACCAATGAATTGCTTCACTTTAGAACTCTAACCTTTTTCAAACCCTAAACTGCTCTTATCCATTTCCAGTCTTTGAGAGGTAATCAATTCATCAAGCATCACCAAGCTTATCTTAAATTTGTCTTCAAAACTCTTTGCCCTTTCCAGATTAGATCTCAGGATTTCTGCTTCTAATTCAAGCTTTGCGCATTCATCCATCTTCTTTTGAATTTTAATTTCCTAACATTCTTCAATTCTTTTCTTCTCATCCAATTGTTCCAGTAGCCTAGTGATGATTTATTCTCCTTTAGTCAAAATATCACATGCATCCATACTTGTACTTTGTAGCTTTTCAATGTGCTCATTTTCTTTTATCAACTTGTCCTTCAAGGCTTCCATTTCTTCTGAAAATTCAATAGAGACTATTTCCGAAGGAAAAAATTTCTCATGTTCAAATTTTGGGACCTTCCTCAAACTGTTAGACTTCTTTCAAGGAACCAAGATCTGATACCAATTCTTGAACATTTGGAATACTAAGAGGGGGGTGAATCAATATTCCACAAACCCATAATAAAATTCACTTAACCATTATCACAATTTTGACTGAATCAACAAGAGAGAACATAGAAACAAGTCAATGCAATCATACACATGAACACTGAGATTTTTACGTGGAAAACATAGAATGGGATAAACCACAGTGAAGGTTAACTCACAATATATTATATCCAGATACAAAATATTATGGGGCTCACTGCCAGGACTCACTATCCTTAAAAGGCTCACACCTGAGTACAAAAGATGGCTCACTGCCAATATACAACGATAGTGGCTCACTGCCAAAAGAATGAACATATAGAATACACCTTTAATGTGTAGTGTTCAATTCCACTGAAGCTCAGAATATAAAGTATTGCATCACTCAACAAATCTGTACTATTGATAAAGCATTTAGGATCTGATCTTCTCCTCTGTTCACTTGCTTGCACACTCACACATACACACTCTTGCTTCCATCATATATATACAAGTATATCTTATTCATCAATTAGGTTGGCCTAATTGGATGAACACAAAAATAATCAAAACCTTTGTTCATTGGCACCATATAAGATTTGAACATTTTATCCATGTAGTGCATTATGCCAAGTCGGCTATTAGTCTTCATAATATATTGCATTCGCTGAGTCGACCAAGACTAAAACATAACTCTCCAAACCATCAAATAATCCTCAAATCAAACATCTTCTGGATTTGAGAACATATTAGTTTCCCATCCTACTACCAATCAAGAGACTATCAACAAAACTGTAGTATAAGAATGTTCACTTTAGTAGAATGTGGAGTCTCGCACACAGTATAGCTCACACAAAATAATAGTAGGATACATAGTTAAACTCTGTCAGAGATAACTTTTGATTCATAGCAAAAGAAATCTCAAGATCTAGGAAATAACAGTCTGAATGAGTCAATAAAACATGGTTAAGAGATTAGAGTCATATTAGATCTTGCGGTGACTTCCAGACTCAAATACCAACACATTGATCCATCACAAAGGAGTATTACCGATAGAGAACAACTTTCGGTAAACCAAGCAAACTTCTCATGTAGTTATCACCATGTAGTTATTACCATGTTGACATCAATGACAACATAGGAACAACCAACATAACCATCCATTCTTCATGCTCATGTTGCAAAGCTTCCAAAAAAGTGTGTATCCTCTCCCCCTACATCTTTTGACAATCCTAGGTGATGAGAAACACTTTGGGATTTTGCATTTTTTTATAGTCACCCAATTTTCTTTTTAGGATAAGGGCATATTAATGAGACACATCTCGCAACGGAGAACTCATATAAGCGACTCTTAAAACAAACATGTTTACCTGCGGGCTATAAAGGTTGTGAAATCATAAATGAAAGTAGCTTCAATCTATGGTGATAACATATTGCACCTGATCCAACTCCAGACATATGGCTAGAAGGGAATGGTTTAATGCCTTAAGTTGCTTATAGATGGTAGTATTCATCTCGGTGTTCACAATTGTCACTAAATACCTTATTTTAGAAGTCATCCTTATTTTCTAAAACATTCTTTGAAAGTGGTGCATCAAAACTTTACTTCTAAGAAGTTACTTACCAAGTTCGATTTATGGTTTTACTTCATAAGTTGCATATAAAATCATCCCTTCAAGGCTTGAGGTAAGCCTACCTCAAAGAGTGTACGAGTTGACTGATTATTCTACAAGTTATTTCATTTGGATCTCAAAATTATTTTTTGTATGTATCACTTTCCAAATTCTTAAAACAATCGGATCAACCAAAACATCAAAAATTGCAAACTTGTCCAAACTACTATTAAAACAACAAACTGGAAAAAATGGAAGGCCGCTATTGACATTTGTGTCGCTTCTGTACTAAAATTTTCCGCTTCTATCTTGAGATTTTACCGTCGTTGACCTATTTTTTAGTCGTCGTTGACCTAAATATTGCCACTTTTGACAAACCTTCTGTTATTGCCTTCATTGTTTCACTAGTCAGAAAAATTGCAACATAGACCGCTCTTGATAAACTTACCGTGGTTGTCTTAAATTTTCATCCGCCATTGACCTAAATAGGGCTGCTTCTACCAAATTTACCACTATTGTTTTCTTTGTTACTAGTCACAACTTAAAATAGAGACTATTATTGCTCTAAGTTTGACCACTGTTGTCCTACATTTCAACCACCATTTTTCTAAAGATTACCGCTATTGTCCTATTTCCTAGTGCAAATCATAAATTGATCCAAAACTGGCTAGTCATTCATCTTTTTGAAAATAAAAATAGTCAAACCTCCAAACAATTCATACTTGCATTTTTCCACATCCATTTGCACATCAAAACAATCAACCTAGTTTTAGGATTCAAATCAAGCACCAAATTGAATTATTCCTTTACTCTCAATATTCTAAGATATTAAATATTTACTTGCACCTCAAGGCTAGTTCAAGTAGATCTTCAAAACATATCCTCTAGAAAAATAGAGTAACATATCAGTCCAAGTTTCGTACACTTTGAGTCCCAAAATTAACATCATCTCCAAAACATCCACCAAACATCACTCATACTTTACAGTCTTGAGTATCACAAAACCATAGCAAACCATCAACCCCTTTGTCCAAAAGGTTTTCTTTTACATCATCTTCATTCATCATTCTTTTAAACAAAAAAAAGGATTGAACGTCAAGAAAAGCTTACACATTATGACCATTTGACATCCTACTACTGTTGTTCAACAATTAGATCTTATTGATCCTATTATACAACCAAATATCATGCAAGTTGACGGTGAGAAATTGGACATTATTAGTAGTCTAAGAAGTTTCGTGTTTGAGAAAAAAAAACACCTGCTCAGTGGAGAAATGCATCTACTATTCTAGATGAAGGAGAACGAAAAAGCTGAAATTGTAGATGGAAGACCATTATTACCATGTCCTTTGTGGCAATAGATAATCCTGGCTTACAAAACACCATTCTTTTAAACAGAAAATCCCAAAAACAAAACATTATTCCAATTCCATAGTTAGTGATCACAAAAATTCAACTAGGTCTTGAATTGTTTATGACAACCATGAGATCTCAACACGAAAAAAGATGGAAGCCAACAAGAGTAGCTCAAGTGCACCAAAAAAACATCACTAATGAGGAAATGAACCCATGGGGTTATAAACCAAGTGACCTTACAACTACTCAAAGAGAACCCTCATTCAAGGCAACACAAAACCAACTACCAAGTGATGAGGAAGTACTCCTTAGACACCAAAACATGATTGATAGTCAAAATCAACTTCCAAATATCAATGACATGATCATAGAAGAATATGAAAGTGATGAGGAAATCACTGATGAGAAACTATTAGAATACTCCAAAGATCCTAAGATGCAAAATATTATGGACAAGATGCTTGGGAAGAATGCAAACTCATATTTCCTCACATTAGAAAAAAGTTTTACAAAATTACCTATTGACTTCAACGTGGACATCCTAAAAATATCCAAATCTTATTGCACTAGGAGATCAAATGGTAGTTAGAAAAATTCCAAAACCAACCACGAATCCCAACATACCACCATTGTTTTCACAAAACAATGATCAAATGCAACCCATGGACAACCCATTGTTTAGACCACCATCCCAAATTGAACAAGCATTTGTGGCACAAAGTATCAAGGAAATGCACCACAAAATATGTCACAACATAACACTATGCAAAACATGGGAAACATTCCAATGGACCAACAAGGTGGAAACCCATCACAAGGGCAATACATGCCACAACACACTTCATACATTAACCCTTCCAACAACTTACACTATCAACAAGGGAAATCATCACAAAATCCCCCACAACAAGGTATACCATCAACGAATTACCAAGGTAACCTTCAACAAAAGCAACCACAACAAGGTGTACCATCAATGAACTACCAAGGTAACCTTCAACAAAGTCAACCCCAACAAGGTATACCATTAACGAACTACCAAGGTAACCTTCAACACAATCAACCACAACAATGTGTACCATCAACACAGTACCAAGGTACCCTTCAACACAATCAAACACAACAAGGTGTACTTGTTACCCATTTTTGTTACTTGCTCAAGTTGATTGAGCTTAAGTGTTTGCAAAGTGAAAGAGAGGTACATTTCTTATTTATCTTTCCTATAGTACATTCAATTGTATAAAAAAAATTAGAAAGATTACAAGATTATAGTAAGAGATCATTGCATTTATACAAGTGCATGTAGCATAGAAATTTTTTTCACAAATCTTTTTGAAAACTAATCTTTATTGATACAAAAGTGCATATTTGTCTCACACAAGCCGTGAGACTAACTTATTCAATACAATGAAGAAAATTTTATACATTGATGGATAAAGAAAACATAATGCACATGTAAGGAAAGAGGCCAGTCATTGCCTGATCACTGGTTTGGTGTGTGTTGCCTTGCTTTGTCTTCTGCCCCGAGTTGTTTGTGTCCCTCCTAGCTTGGTATTGCTCCTAGTTCTTGCATCTGGAAATAACAATGATGTTAGAGCAGTGCTCTAAGCAATGAAGGTCTCTCACATTACATGTACAAGCACCCATGAACATATAAACTGATCTTCAAATACATTAAACAAGCATGCAAAACACTGATACCCAAGAAAACAAGGAGCATTATCAAACATTTTCCATATGCACTTGATTTTCTAACTTGTTTGCTTCCTGTACAGACATAGGAAAAGTAATTTTGTTGTTTTTGTTTCATTTGATATCAGTATGTGGGTTAAAATGTGGCTCCCACGAGGGTTGAGCCCAACATGCTATCATTTTTGTGTTTTAAAGGAGGTAAGTGTGCATCATCCATACCATGTTATTCCAATCAATCAACTATATATCACCTAGGATAGGGGATTGATGAAGTCTTTGTCATAAGCAATACATAACTACTCAATGAGGTTATAGTGATATGGATGATGTGGTGAAAATAAAAGAAAAGTAAACATCATCAACATCTTCCGTTCACAAGGGACTAAAACCTTTGAAGATTACAGTCTATCAATGAAGGCTATTACAATAATAACAAATAAAGTGATGCAATGATATTATAGGACATCATGCAACAACAAGTGTAATCAAGGGATTTCATAAGTTTCATGAAGATTAGTGTTACAGGAGGCACATGAATAAGGCAATCTCATTAACAAGCTGTTTCAAACAATAATGCAGTGTAAAGAAAAAAAATCATGATGAAGCTAATGGATACCTTAACAATATTTGTTTAATAGGGAGAAGAACACCATGGTTAGGTAGTGCTTAAAAGAGAATTAAAGCAATCACTGTATTCAAGAGTTTCTCTGTACTTAGTGCACTCTTGAAGATTTTGAACTATCTTTTCAGTATTTCTAGTATGAAAGCAGTCACAAGAAAAGCCATATCTCACTGTTGGGAAAAGCTAGAAATGATAAAATGATTTGGTTTTCAGCATAAGGACAACATGGCAATCACTTGAGAGATGCTATCACTTTATATCCATTAAATGGAGTGGAATAAGACAATATAAAAGGGAGTGGTCATGTTTCAGTCATATCTAGAAAATTGTGAACTGGGTTTTTGTGATTTTTTGATAAAAAATAGAAAACAACAAAAGGAAAAAACCCAATAAATTTCGTGCAAACCCAAATTGTAATTTTTGAGAAATTTTTACCAGTCCATTGATAGTCACAAGAGTGCAGCAATGGTTTTCAGCTTGAAGATAAGAGCAAACAGTGAGGAAATTGTAAAAGAAAAACCCAGAACAATAAATGAAAGTAGAGGGTGTAATCACAAATTAAATGAGAGGTTTTTGTATTTGCAAAACAAAATCTAGAAATACATAGATGAATGTAGCCATATATGGTTTTGGAACAAAATTCTTTTCTTAACAAGATTTCTCTTTTTGCTTGTTTTGAAACAAGCTTGAATCAAATTCAAATAAAGTTCTTTTTTTAACAAGCAATAGGCAAAATACAGATGGTAAAATACATGGAGTCCTCTTATGCCGTGGCCAGAATTTGCAGGAATGCAACCTCAAAGAAATACTGAGTTTCCTCTTCAAAAGGCATTGAGAATTTGTAATATACAGAGTTTTCAAGAGTATTGTTCATTGTTTTACAACAATGGAGCTCGAAATGAGATTTTATCTCATAGAAAATGAAATTGGAAAGTTGAAATTTCATGCACAAAAACCTATCCATGCATTCATTATGCTGGAAAATCTTTAGAAATCCTCCAAAAGTGAAAACTCTCCATGGCAGCACCTAGCAATGAGGGTATGCAAAAAATCAAAAGAATGAAAGAGTTTGCCCGTGTTTTGCTATTAGGGTTTCTAACCCTAGTCTCATGCCAATGACAATTTTTGCCTATATTTTTATAAGAATATGTGCAAACTAATGTTACTATTTCCCTTATTTGTGCCTTAAGAGATTTTATGTTGTAAATATATAAGTCTTCATGACTTTAAAAATGTTTTCTTTACTCCCTTGGCTGAGCCTTTTTATTTTTGCATTGATTTAAATGTGAAACATTTTAATTAAGTGATAATTTATAAATCACTTAATTTTAAAATGTTATTTTAAATGCAATATAAAAAGGTGTTATGTCTTGTAAGTGCATTAAGGAGATATAGTTGGTGATTTATGCTTTTGCAAGCATATAGGGGAAGTTGGAGAGGTTAGCCAACATATGCCAAAGATATAGGGGTTTGTTTTGACCCAATTATGACTTTGAGAGCATCTTAGAGATGTTTTCTTTTCAGTTTGCAAACATGAGGAGAGAATGTAAGAGAGCTTCTTTTTGCTTTTAGAAGCATTTGAAGAAATTTTAGGCATTCTTCTTGTGCCTTTATGGTGGACATAGTCATGCCTTGAATTATTCTACATGTTGGAGCTCATTTGTTGAAGATCTTGTTGCTATATTTTAGGCTTTTTGAGGGCATCTAACCCCAACAATTTCTAGATCCTTTTTTAGTGGGGAGATGGAGGATTGAGGATATAGTCTCATTTTAACTCATTTTGGAGTAGTTCTTACTTGTTATTTTCTGCTCTGTGACTTTTGTGAGTCCTTTGTAGAAAATACAACATACTATGTAACTCAATTTTGGACATGAAATTTAGAGAAAGCCTTGGATGCTATTGATATAAAAAAATTCCTTCTTATTTAGTGCATTATTGTGTGTCCCACATGCTTGATCAAGTTTTTTTGTGAGAGTTTCTTCCCTCCTTTTAATTTTGTCTCATGATTTTGATACCTTTATAGATAGGTGTGTTAATGCAAGTTACAAATTGTGTCATAAAATGTAAAATGACTTCTAGCTGTGAGGTTACCCTCCTCCTTGAGGTTTGAGCCTTGGGGCCCTTCTGTGAAATATTTATGCAAAAAACATATATTAGTAGGTAGTGCAAGTTCATTTTCTATCATTGCAACTAAGTGTTTGAAGTTCTGAGTTTCTTTGTCCTCTTTAGGTTTGGTGCATCACCATAGGATTAGCTTCTTTTAGTTTATATATTACTTCTCCCTTTTCTCTGCAAGAGCTTTAGTTTAGGTGATTCAACAAAGAGGACGTCAAACTTCTCTGGAGGTTGACCTCTGTTAACAGGTTACCCACAACTTTAGAGGTCTTCCCATGTTTATTTGAAATGCTAGGTCCTGTAGCTTAACATGTTAGATCCTACAACTTAGTTAGGGTGCAATTTCAGTTGATAACAGTAGCATCAATGCAATACCAAGGTACCCTTCAAAACAATCAACCACAACAAGGTGCACCATCAACACAATACGAAGGTACCCTTCAAGAACACTCATAATGACAAGGTGTACCATCAATGCAATATCAAGGTAGCCTTCAACAACATTCACAACAACAAGGTGTACCATCAACACAACATGGTCAATATACCCTTCAACAAAACCCACATCAACATGGTGTACCACAAACGAACTATCAAAGTACACCCCAAACTCCACAACAAAATATCCCTTAGAATCAATTCCAGGGTGGACCACAAAATCAATATCAAGGAACACCTCAAAGTCAATATCAGGGTACACAACAAAGACCCAACCTACCATATGCACAATAAGGAAACAACGTACCTTATACACAACATGGTCCTCAAGGTCCCATGACTACACAATATCCAATTTACAACCAAACAAATGTCATGGGATAAAAGATCTACAATACCCAAGATTCTCAAGCAAACACACCACACAACAACAAATGTGCAACTAAAAACACTCAATCAAAGGATATTGAATATACAAATCAGAAAGGCAAGGAAGAGTTATGCTCTACAAGAAATTTTTCCATATTCGTTTGATCAAAATTTATCCATGGTACCTTTCCCCAAAGGCTTTGAAATACCAAAATTTGACAAGTATAGGGGGAAAGGGGATCCAATAGAGCATGTACATGAATTTTCAATAGCTTGCATGGAACTAAAATGAAATGATACCTACTTGATGAGACTTTTTCCACGGAGTCTCAATGAGCCCACTATAGACTGGTTCTCTCATTTACCACCAAGTATCATAACATTTGATGAGTTGGATAAGTTTTTCAACCATTTATCATATAACATAGAATAGGGCATAACAATCACCGATCTCTACAAAATAAAGAAAAATCAAGGGGAATCATTTGCCTTGTAACTACAATGATGGAGACACAAAGTGAGCAAATGTAAATGGCTTGTTCTAGAGAAACAACTTGTAGATATATTTATCTCCAACATACATGCAGATATCAATTACTCACTCATTGTGTTATGCCCAAGCAATTTTGAAGAAATTATTGAAAAGGGAATACTTATCAAAAGAGCCCTCATTGTAAGGGGAGTAATAAAAATTTACAACCCTAAAGATCAACCTTCTTCTTTAAATGACAAACCTAAGATATGGGTGAAAAAAAAAATGTAACCAATGATGGAGTAGTTGATGCTAAGGTTGTACACAATGTGCAAACTCCCAATATTCCAAAAAATCATGTTCAAAGGGAACAACAAGGCTATGCTTCAAATAACCCATAGAACAACCAACCCAATTATCAATAGAACAACCAACTAAGTTATCCTCAAAACAATCAATCCAACAACCAACAAAAAAATCAAGGACAAGATAACGAAAGGAGACCATGTCGACAGTATGACCAACCATGAAGAAAACTTACTCCCTTGGGAGAATCCCTCAAGGTCATTATGCACAAACTAGTCCAAATGAACCTCATCACAATTAATGAAAAAACAAATTATGAGGAACCCAACTTCAAACTCCCTTGGTATAACGAGAATGATAAATGTGAATTTCACAAAATCAAGGGGCATACCACCAATAATTGGATGATACTTACAAACATCGTGCAAGGCTTAATCAAAAAGGGAGAAGTGGACATAGAACCTTTTCTCGAAAATAAAGACCTAAAGATATACAAGGATCCAATCCCTGGCCATTCTAGGGGAAACAATAAGGGAAAATAACAAGATTACTGTAAGGCCAACTACTCTTATGGCGAGGATACCATTCTAGGAAATATCCCTTGTGATGATCATACCATCTGTGTGGTAACCATACTAGGCTAAGATCCTGAATGTAATGTGACTACCCGAAGGGGAAGAGTAACAATCCAAGGAGCACCAACCCAAGTAAAAGCCACAAGCAAGTCATCTAGTGACTATAACATTGTGGAACAAATCAAGAAAAATCTCGCCTTAATCTCCATCATGGAACTCTTAAAACTATCGCCAACACATAAGAAAATATTGGAGAAAGCATTTGTTGAAACGTTGGTCCCAAAAAACCTTAACGCTAATCAGTTTCAAGCCATGGTTGGCAATATCACATCCACCCATCATTTAGTCTTCTCTGAGAAAGACCTTCCACAACAATCTCAATCAAGATCTTTATTTAGAGCTGTGTGTCCACAAACACAAAGTCAAGAGAGTACTCATAGATAACGGTGCAAGTCTAAACATTTGTACCTTAAAATTTGTGAAACAATTGGGATACTCTAATGATGTCATAGATAAAAACAAGAGTGTCACCATCAAAGCTTATGATGACATGGAGTGAAATTCATAAGGTACTATCAGGCTACCCATTTAGATAGGATCGGAAATAATAGAAACTACATGTCAAGTACTGGATCTCGAGCTTCCATACAACCTTCTTTTGGGTCAACCATGGATCCACGCTTTGAAAGCAGTCCCATCTACATTCCATCAATGCCTAAAGTTTCATTATGATAATAAGGAAGTTACCATATATGCTAACCAATACCATTTCATTACTGTGACAAGTTGGAAGAGAAATATAAAAAGATTCTCCAAATACCTGGCAACAATGATATATCCTTCCACTCCTTTTCATACATTGACCCATCATCACTAGCTTCGACCTCCACTATACCTTCATCAACTGAACAATCTAAATCCAAGGTCAAGATCCAAGTCCTTGACAAAGGCTACAGAATATCACTTCAATCAATCCTTTTGCATTAGGATGCTTCCCCCACACCGAAGACATATGGAGGACCAAAAGAGATCACACATACAAACTGTCACAATGGTAGTAAAACCCACTATTTTCACTAAGTGGGGAGACATGCAAGATGAGGGAGTATGTGAAGAAGATATATCTTCATGGATCTACAAAGAAGAAGCACAAGAAAAACCACTACCTCCCCTTCCTATTAATGAAAATAACAAAGGGTATCAAAAAGTCAAAAGCATGGGATTCACTAGACAAGGTGGCCTTGGTCTACATGGACAAGGGAGAAGAGAACTATTGGGTGAAAATTATGTAATCAAATTTTTGATAGATTACACAACTAGGACTTCAAACACAACTATGTGAGATATAAATCTCTCCTCTCATAAAGGGGAGGCACCCTTCTTACTGCTGACAGAAGCTATAGTAAAACAAATAAAGTAATTACACAATGTACACAATACTTACGAAGTGGGGGGTTGTGTTACATTCATCATTCTCTCTCTTTTTAGAGAAGATGTTTACAATGCTTCACTGTTGGAAGTTCTCAATTCTCAATAACCTTAAACAATCAACATGCAATAATACCAATACCTCTACCTAATTAAAGAAAAGCGTAGAGATACCAGAAGTGATTAGCGATAAACAAGTAAAATAAAAAGGAAAGCTCACGAAGGCACAAAGTCATTTTGTAGCTTTTTCAATGGTGGATCTATGAAATACGTATCATTTGTTACATTAGAAGCACAAAGTCTTCTTAGATAAAACAATTCCTTGAATAGCATGAACAATTACAAGCAAAAAGTCTTGTAGATCATCCAACAATAGTTAACCAAACAAAAATATAAATCCAAATAAAAGATGTAAAACAAAGTTTACATGAATTACTTAGAGTACTTCAGATCTCATAAACTAATCACAACCAATCTCAATCAAATCCAAGAGACAATTGATCCAACACAAAGTTTGGTATGCAACTTCTTCCTTTATTGATTTAGATTTAGATTCACAAAACACAAACACAAAGTTTCACAATTTGTTGCAAATTGAGTAGCACTTCGTTGCAAAAACTAAAGGATAAACAATACAAAAGAAATCCCTCATATTTATAGAAAGAGGGATGAGAAAAATTAGGAATCTAATTAAGAAAAATTAGGAAAGTTAGGTGAGCTAATTAAGGAAAATCTCACCTAACTTTGACCAAGGTCAAAGTGTAATTTGTTTTCAAAAGATTACATCTTAGAACCGGTGTAATTACATTTTGAAAAATGACATTTAAGATGTCAGAAACTATTTACAAGATGCATAGGGGAAAGCACCAAAAATTTGAGCATTGGGAAATCAAGAATCTTCATGGTTCCTTGCTTGGGCGCAAAATTCTTCATACTTCATCTTGGTTTCCTACGTGAACTTCTCATTCGGACCAATGGTGTAATCCACAATGGTGTGAATCCTCGCGATTGATCTCATGGCAGATGAGTGAACCTTCTTGCACCTATCAAGATGTGTTTTGAGGTTATCAAATGTAAGCCTTGTATCACAAATGACATCCTGTGAGGCTTCTGAAAAGTCTATGTTGTCAATCAACTTCATGATGGCTTCCTTGAAGATCTAGGATAGTTTTGTGGCCAGCAGGAAGATACGATTCTCCTCAAGAAGCTACCCTGGTAACTCTTTGATTCCTCTTTCGAGAATCACACGATGCCCTTCGACATCTTCCTATACTTGGTGGAGATCTTCTCTAAGAGACTCAAACACATGAATACGGTGCTTCAAATATTGTCTTACCTCTAGGCGCTATGTATTTTCCTTTGTCAGGAATCACTTCGGCTTCCACCAATTTACTGAGCTTTTCCTGTTTCATTTGCGACCACCACAACATGAATTTTTCCATCTCCTTGCACTCTTGGGAAAGTGCACTCTCCTCCTTGTCAAGCTTTGTTTTGAGCTTGGCTATCAGAGTAGCTTTTTCATCCGCGACAATTATAATCTGAGAATCGTGTTCTATGATCTTTTTGATGAAATCATACAACACCCTGCCTTTGGAGGCAAACTTCTCAGCTTTCTTGATAGTTGGGTCCTCAACACTTACCATTTCCAATGGCTGTGCATTCCTTGTAGATCCTGCAAGTCTCCTCACAATAGTGGAATAATGCTCTGCCCTCTATTTGTACATATTATGAGCTTGCTCCTTTTTATCTAGTCTTCCAACCAAAATATCCAAAGTCACCTCAGCATCAACTTTTTCACTTTCATTTGTAACTTTTCTAAGCTAGACCCTTGTCACTGTGTAATCCTCCATGTTTACGTCTCCTTCTTCATGAGGTGGTATGCCAATTTCTGCATACTTATGACCAGTTTTGTCAACATTCAGCCTTGAATACACCTTTTCCTTTTTCTTCCCCTTAGCTTTTGGAGGGACTATCTCTTCAAGGTCGAGCTCTTCTAGAGAAATCATTTGTTTCTTTTGCTTCGACACTTGAGATATCAACCAAGGGGGAAGAGATGGGGCACGAGCTTCTAAATCAACGATCAACTCTGTCGTCACTGTCACTTCTGAAGTAACGAGTGGTATTGTGACAATAGCCACAATGTTTGTCATAACTGCTTCTGTAGTTGCCACTTCAAGCTGAACTATTACGGATTCGTTCATGAATTGATTGAAATCAGTCTCAGAGGTGATATCATATGATGGTGATGATAGGCTAGGAATAGATGATGGAGGGCTAGATAAAATTTCAATTGTTTATATACTTGTTACTAATGGAGTATCACGTATGGTTGACGCTGCAGGGGTAGGTGAAACACTCACTACGGGTATCACGGTGGTAGGAATAGGTGATATAGGAATAGGTGGTGTAGGAGTGTTCAGATTCAGAGGTGTATGAGGAACATTTGAAGTCATAGGTGATGATGTTATGGGAAGTTCTTCAACTACATTCTCAGGTGGAGACATATTCTTTCTTCATCATCCCTGGGTTCCTGTTGATCATCCTCTTGTCCTTCTGACTCAAGTTCACCTTCAGAATCACCTTCAGACTCTTGTTCAGCTTCAGAATCATCTGCTTCATCAAAGTCTGCTTCTGCTGAATCTTCTTCTTCAGCGGATTGATTGCTAGAATTCCCTTCTTCATCAGAATCTACCTTGTCGGAAACAATTATTTTTCCTTTGGAGCGCAATGGTTCAAATTTTGTGGTTTCTCCTTCTGGGATGGCCAGTGTGTCCTTCTTCCCGACAATGAACTTGATCCTTGGACCTCTTCGCGAAGAAGTGGGAAGAGCCCCAAATTCATCTTTCATGCGAATTTCTTGATGTCATTTGGCTTCTGCTTCAGATTCCTCTCCCTCAAAATCAGTTCTGAAAGTCTTCATCTCAAAGCCGTGTTTGTGTAACCATTTTGCGGTGCTAGACAAGATAGGTTCCAATCTTCCCTTGATGCTAACACTTTCTTTTCTAGACCATTGAATTGCAGGAAATGGCCTCTTGGCTATTCCTTGTTCATCATAAACAACATTCATGATATTTCCAAGATATGTGAAATCCTCTGGTAGGTCAGCGACACTTAGATCTCTGATCTGTTGTACGGTTAACTCGCAATAATCCATTTTACAAATGGCCTCTTCATCTCTGCATTCAGCCCAGATGTCCTCAAAATGGTACTTGTGATGATGAACCTTTTGTAGCCTCTTCCTGACATCTCTGTAATCAAAATCAAACCTGTATTTGTAGGTCCTGATTGTCATAACCTACATCTCTACATAGACTGATTTGGTCTTCTGTACAGTCTTGATAGTGTACCTACCGATTGTCAGTGGGAACTTGAATCCTCATTTATGAATATTTCTCCATTCTTTGTGCACTAAAATGAGCTATCTACACATCTCCATGAGGACCCACTTGTCTGAGGGGTATCGCGGCAACATGTAAGGGAAACTAGTGTAGCACCCTACTCTTAAATAAGTAAAAGTTGGGAATTGTAGAAATATGCATCCAACCTTACTGCCTTATGAGCCTCATCAGATACCCTCTTCCTCTCGAGATTCGGATCAAAATTGAAAAGCAGAGGTGCTAAGAAAGCATCAGTAACCCTCCTGAAATGATGGAAGTTTTCCTTAAATTCCAGTTGATAGAAAAATTGGTACACAAGTACTAGCATTTGATTCCCTTTGCTGGATAGACCCAAAAATTGCCTCATTACCGCTGTGACATACACCAGATAAGAAGTCATATAGAATTTTAATGTAGAAGGCACATTGATCAGCTATTCATGTATTTCATCGCTGATCTGTTTGCCCCAATCAATGTGAACTTTTTGTCTTCTTATGATTCTGATGTATTCATACATCCAGTCATGAAAAGTGGACAATTCAGGTAAGCCCTTCACTATGCTCAATAATGTGATCATATCTTTGACATCTTTGAAATCACTTCGCAGGAGTCCCTTCGGCCATCTGGAAATAGTTTTCCTAGGCTTCTTCAACCATTAGCTATTTATCAGGTTCTTTGCCTTGTTGAGATCAACGTCATATACTTCTTGTGCTTTTTGTATCGAGATATCGATGTACTTCTCCATCTGTGGAACTTTGAACACAATATCAAAGAAGTCAGGGTCGAGTCTTAAAATCTTGTGCCCTAAAGAATCAATCACACTTCTGCTTTCCCTGATGTAGTGGGATGCAACTTGAAGGACAAATTTTGTATTGTGCGCACCAGTAGGGAACATAGATACCAAATGCAGGTTACTATGTATGATTGCTCTCATAGAATCATCAAGAGGCTTCTTTTTAGTTTTCTTTGCAAAATCAACTAGGTCTTGATGACCAACCTCTATGTCTTTTATTTCTTCCACCTTGGAGACCACTACAGCTGGCGGATAGACACCTTGATACTTATACTTCATTTTGTCTTTAGCTTTTGAAGACAACGGAGGTTTTCTGGCAGTCATCTGAGAGCAACTAAATCTTTGATCAACAACTTTGAGAATCTTGAAAAGAGATTGCAAGATGTGGAGTCAAACGTTAGTCGAAAAACAACATGGGGATGTGTGAAGCGAGCAACAATTATGAGAAAGAATGGAGCGAGTGACAAGGAATGCAAAATGATGCACAAAGTGGAAGGAGCGAGGTTCAAGACGAAACTGGCAAGTTTTGAAGTGTTTCAGAGCAAAATTGGGAAAAGTGTAAGGGTGTTGAAAATCAACGCCCTTGCACTTGGGAGAAAAGCAACTTTGGTGCAGGGGCCCTGAAAAACAACACTCCTGCACTTCTCAATGTTAGGAAAATTTCTTATGATGTCAAGGCGCTCTTTTTTGGTGCTTCTGCACTTTACATGATTTTTCTTTGAAGGACAACTGAATGTAAAGGCACACATTTTTGATGCTACTGCACATGAAGCATGGACTTGGAAAATAATGTGCAATGATGTTGAAAAACAACGCTTGACTTTTAAAGCATGAATTTATTAGTGCCAATCACTTGTAAAATGAATTTTGGAAGGAAACACCTGCATTCTTATGCCAATACACTTTGATCTAAATAGTGATAATCTAAAACAAAGGAAAACTCAGTTGATGTTTGAAAAGAAGGGATGTGGGAAGAAGGAAACCAATAGACAAGGAAACCATGATGATAAGAGAAAACATGTGAGGTTGAGCAACACGCATGAATACAAGGAAGAAAAGTGAAAAGGGAAAGAAGAAAACGCCCACACATCAACACAAAACACCGAAGATAGAAAGGGAAGAAAGAAAACGTATGAATGGATGATGATTAATCATTAAAAATGCATTCATAGACCTGTAAGATAAAACACGATCAAAGAGAAGAGTTAAAAAATAAGGAGAAAAGAATAAAAACCATACCTGAAACAAGAACTCAAAACCCTAGCTCAACCAAAATGGAGATTCTTATAAAAACACATTTTTTGGAGGAGGTAGATGCGCGCCCAGCAAAGAGGAATGAAGTTTCAAGACCACAAATGATGAAAATGAAATAATGAAATCAATTTTAAGTGATTGATGAAAGTAAAAACCTAACTCAAGTTGCCCAATTAATTGAGGCATAAAAGATGGCACGAAAAGCAAAAAGTGCAAATGACTTGAAAAAGTGCGCCTAAGCCAATATTTGGCTAAGTCTGGGAAAAAGATGTAAAGGAACACTTTTTCAGCGCTTCTACATCTTCAAATAATCACCTTTGTGCAGGGGCACTAATTTTTGGCGCCCCTGCACTTTCAACACTTAGTCAAATTTTCAACATGGGCAAGAGCGCTTTTTTGGGGTGCAACTGCACATTTAACAATTTTAATAAGTATTGATAGTGAGACTTCACGAAGGATCTTGTTTCGAAGGTCTTCATGAGGAAAACATAGAAGGATGTTCAAATTGATTGTTTGAGCCTTTGGAATGTATTTTGAGGTGGCTCAAAAATCACCTCATTTTGCATGCTTAAACTTCACGAACCTAGGGAACAAACAAGTTTCGTAGGGGGGTTATCCGTGGAACTAGCGCTGCTAAATTCTGTCTTAATAGCTAGCTCCAACTGGGGATCTTCCTTCAGCTGTTCTTTGAAATGAATGAAGGGAGAAGAACTCCATAATTCAAGTTCCTTTATCCATTGGGCATGGAGTCAGGAGACAACAATGACGACGTAAACTTAAAACATAAAGACTCAAAGGACTTAAAAATAAAAAAAAGTATTTACATACCAACACCAATCATTTTACTATGTAAAGTGCTTGAGATGTTTCCCACTGTGAGGAAGGGAAAATGGCGTTCGGTCTCTGTATGCTAATAGGAAATTGTTCTCACCGTGCAACTGATGTATTTGGAAAGGGCCTATCCACAGTGAGTCAAATTTTCCATGCATACCTTTTGGTTCTCTTCGTTTGTCCCACAGGAGAACGAGGTCACCAATTTGAAATTCTCGAGACTTGGATTTTTTGTCAAAAAGCTTCTTTACTTGGTCCTGGTGTTTCGCGATGTGGTCAGCCACTTGAACCCGGTTCTCTTCCAATTCAGAGAGATACATAATACGCTTATCAATAGAGTTGTCAAACATCTCATCCTTGATGGCCTTAGCCAATTTGAGGGTTGGAAGTTCCAAGGTTATAGGAATCTCAACATTCAAACCATACAAGAGTTGAAAAGGAGACATGTCGATTGTCCGCTTTGGAGTTATCCCATCTGCCCACAAAGTGTCAAACAAGGCCTTGTGCCACAAACGTTGATTCTCATCTACCAGCTTACGGATGATAGTCACCAGATTTTTGTTGCTAGATTCCACCTAACCATTACCTTGCGGATAATAGTTAGAAGAATGTGACAAATTTATGTCGTGTTTAGAATAGAACTCAATAATCTCATTGGACAAGAAGGCAGAAGCATTTTCAGCAATGATCTTGTTCGGCACACCGAACCTGGAAATAATGTTTTCTTTTAAGAAATTGCACACTACTTCAAAAGTAGCACACTTGGTAGGTATCGCTTCCACCCACTTAGTGAAATAGTCATTAGCAATCAAGAGATAGATGTATCTTGCACTTGACGATGGATTAACTACACCTATGAAGTTAGTTCCCCACTGCTGGAAATGTTCTTCAATCATAATAGGTTTCAATGGAAAGGTTGCCAATCTGGGTCGTCCAACAAACTGTTGACACAATTCACACTTATGCACCCAAGAGTACGTGTCCTAAAAAAGTGTGGGCCAGTAATAATTCGCTCCTTAGATCTTGTTAGCGGATACTAGCACTGAGAAATTCCGACCACATGCCAATTCATGATAAGACTTAAAAAAAAATTGTTGTTCCTTATCAACACATCGGTGAAAAGTCCCATCCATTGCATGCTTGTATAAGCCATTGTCCCTTAAGACAAAATTTTTGATTTTAGCTTGATGGTTCTCTTTTCTTTTGGAGTCAAGTGATTGGGACATTCCCCATAGGTGAGGAAATGAGAGATATGGGAATACCATTCGTCAGTGGTGCTAACAAATAGTACCATTGGAAGTGTACTTGGATCCACCTCTTCATCATTTGAAACTTCTTCATTCTCTGAAATTTCTTTATCTGGATTATTTTTAGTGATAAGTTGACAAAGTCCATGTCCATGTATCAAATTAGTGGGTTTGATTTCCAGATCGTATTCCTAAATTTTGGAAATTCAATTGCCTCTTTTTGTTCCAAATTCTTGTTGTGTTATGATAGACGTAAGAGTCAAATCTGGGACTAGAACCTTGATGTGGCTACTTAGAATATAGAATCGAAAATGTTTGACAACTTTGACAACTGAAAAATCATGCTTCTCCATTTGAAAGTATTGTAGCTCATAATTCTTCAGGGGGCAGCTCATGAATGCAATGGGAGATTCAAAGCCTTCATTGTTTTCTTATACCAAGATTGCTGAGAGTGCATGCTTGGAAGCATAACTGTACATGATGAAATATTTGGTGTAGTTGGGGTAGACCAAAATAGGCACGTGAGCAATGGCCTCCTTGATATCATCGAATGCTACTTTCCCTTATGTCGTCCAATAAAATGTGGCGTTACCCTTCATCATATTTACAATATGACGAGTTTTTTCAGCAAAGTCTAAGAGAAACCTCCTTAAGAAGTTTACCTTGCCAAAGAAGGAATGGACAACCTTCTTACTTGATGGCAGGGTGAGAGATTTAATTCCATTGACCCTTTCCAAGTCAATCTTGATTCCCTCCTTAGATACAACGTGACCAAGAAGTTTACCTTCGGTCACCCTAAAAGTTGACTTCTTGGGATTTAGGGAAATACCATGTTGACGACATCTCTCAAGAATTTTCCTCAAATGGTAAAAGTGTTCATGATGTTGCTTAGAGAAAATCGTGAGATCATCAAGATACACCACGATAAACTTATCCGTCACATCATGGAAAGCGAGATCCATAGCACGTTGGAATGTGGTGCCAGCATTGATCAAACCTAAAGGAATCCTACAATATGCAAAGGTCCCCCATGGTGTCGTGAAAGCAGTTTTGTGTTGATCGCTTGAATTAACTTCAATTTGATTGTAACTAGAAAACCCGTCCAACATGGAGAGCATCTCAGATCCGGTTACATTTTGTAGGACTTGGTCCATCACTGGAAGGGGATAATTGTCTTTGAGTGACAACTGGTTTAGATTTCTAAAATCTACACAAATGCAGATTTAATTGTTCTTACGAACGGGAATGATATTAGCTATCCACGTTGAATGATGGATAGGGAATATTATCCGTGCATTTAGCATCTTTTGAACTTCTGCCAGAATTGTTCCAAAAATCTTGGGATTGTACTAGCTCTACTTTTGTTTGTAAGGAAAAGCTTCGGCCTTGAGAGGAATATCATGTTTCACTTCTAGGCTGAAATGATTTTAGATCCTCATATGAATATGCCAAGACATCCATATACTCTTGTAGTAACTGAGCAAACTGTCTTCTTTCTTCAGTCGTGCAACATTTGCCAATGTTCACCATCTTGGGGTTAGCTTTAGTTCCCAAATTGATTTGTTCCACTTCGTTAGACGAGTCAGAATCTAAGAGTTGCTTTTTGACATAACGATCATGCTTGTCAAAAAGCTTCTCTAAGGATACTAATCCTTTTGGAATCTTATTCCCTCTGAGTTTCAAGTATTCGTCACCCATAACAGGGTCCATATTTGACACAAATTCTCAAGGTGGAGAATCACTACCTTTTAAGTACAACTCATCAAAGTTCTCTACTTTCTCCAGAAAGGAAATGATCTGATGATCATCATTGAAAATTTACCAGTTCTCTGAATTTTCAAGGACACTTGGGCAGAAAACCAATTCAATGGTGTAGGTGGAACCCTGAAAGTATTTATGTGGTACCAAGAGTATGGAAGAGATCGCTAAATAATTAGGTCTATTATTATATTCTCTAGGGACAACAGATATATCAAAAGCTTCGAATTCCTCAACAGAATCCCATAATAGACTATGATAATGCCTGAGTCAGTCATTCTTTATCTAATATAGATTTCTCACTTGACATACTATCAGCTCAGCATCACCTTGTGCATGGAGATTTTTTATACCTTTCTTTAGTGCAACTTTCATTCCCAATAACAGGGCCTCATATTCGGTGGTGTTATTAGTGTTATCAAATTGTAACTTGAATGAGAAAGGGAAAAAATTTCCTATGGGGGAAATGAAAACCATTCCTGCTCCAGAACTAGTCGAAGAGCAACTACCATCTAATTCGAGTAACCAGACACCGTTGGGATCACCAAGGCTAGCAATGTCGAAGTCTAAAACTTCATCATTTGATGAGGATTCGTGATCGAAGATAGACAGATCACCTGATGATGATTCATTTAAAGTTGAGGAAATATCATCATTTTCTGATTCATTTCGAGTCGAGGACTCACCCACCTCATTTGTTTGCAGATAGTAACTTCCCACGCCTGAGGACTCAAACAGGATTTGAGCTCTGGGATCATCTGATTGGGTAACTGAAAACTTTGACTCCTTTTCAGGAATCAATTTTTGCATCACACCTTTTATAGGTATTCTAGCTTCAGACATATCCATGCTCAATTCTCCTCCAACATCCTTACAAAAAAAATTTCTGAGGAGAATTCCGTAAGATGTTGGTACATCGGCCACAAGGACTGTCATTTTTATTTTCTTCTCTGGGTATGCAGCGAATGTGTACTATGCATCTTTGATCTGGCTGATCAATGGCACTTGTTTGTTCTCCATGGAGAAACAACGGCTGAAAGTTTTGGTCATCTCAAGGCCCAAAGTAGTGGCTACTTTGGCGGGCATCACATTATCAGATGCACTAGAATCTATAACATAGTTACTTAACTTAAAACCATTTACAAGTAGGGAGATGAAAAATGGATCAAAGCATCTAGAGGTAGTTGGAGGCGTGGATACAAGGTTACTCTATGGAATTTTGGGCTTAGGAGTAATAGGGACGTTAGGAGATGTATCCTGACTTGGGGTAATTCTTTTGTCATTAACAAACTTGACAAGCCTATCAAATTGGTCGGGGTTGGCTTTGAGGCACTCAGCCTCAGACATCTGGACCTTAGTTTTCTTGGCATGGTTGATAATGTCAAAAGCCTGGAAAGAATTTTGTAGGTTGAAAGTCGTAACTTCACTGATTGGTTTAACAAAAGGCACACTGATCTTTGGAATGTGAGGATTAGCTTTAGGGAAAATGAGAGTTGATGAAGAGGGACGAGGTGCACTTACTTGTGGATTCACTATTTTCTTGGGTTGCCAAGGGAGAGGGGATCCTCTTTTGGCAATCGTGACTGGCGACTTCTCCTTTTCAGGTGGAGTAGCAACTTGAGCTTTTTCAAGTTGATTTTGTTGATGCCGCATAAAAAAAACATAAGTATCGGTCACCAAGTCATCTTCTTCTTCCTCTTCTGCCATTTGCAAGTAGCTAATCTTGGAGTCGCCAGCCGATTCAATTTTTTCTTCTTGGAAGAGATCGCCATTTTCCTCTTTAGGGTAATCTAGCTGTGCATAATCGTCTTGGTCAGCCTCATAATAACCCGCTGCATTGTTTGCAGGTGGAGCTTCTAGAGAAAGCCTTCCTAGGGGTGTTGGGAGATGATTTTGATTTTTATTGCCAGCATAATTGGGAAAAGTCCTCCTTGGGACGTCCTTGTAATTGCTATTGTTGTTATTGTTAGAAACTTGCTTTTTTAGAGACAAGACTTCATTTACCAACCTCTGGACAATAGGATCCATAAAGTTGGAGCTGGAACTTGGTGCACTAACAATAGATGCTGAAGACCTTGAGGCTTGCATCCTTTTGTTGGCATTAGTTCCCATCCTTATTTCTCCAGCAAGGATCATGTTGTCTTCGAGGCTGGTAGCTAGTTGCTGAGTTGCTTTGACGTTTACAAGATTTTCCGTGTAAGTAGAAACTTACTTTGGGTAGTTGTGTGTTGATGAAGAAGCACTTCAGGTTATGATCCGTCGGTCTTGCATCATTTGGGATCCGCGTCACCAATTTATTAAATTTTTTCATGGACTCGTGCATGGGCTCATGAGCTTCTTTGCTCATGGTGGTGAGTTGTGCCAACAAAGTATCTGAATCTTCAACAAGTTTGAATATTTCTTCAAAAATTTTGTGAAGAGAGGCAGAGTCGATGACAGAAGCATTAGCAAGAGTGAAAAACCATTCGGCTGCAACCCCTTGAAGGGATTCTATGAACAATCTTATAGAAACGTCTTCATACTCAATGCCGAGAACGCCACAAACGATGTATAATGCAGATATGTGTTCATCGGGATGTTGTTTTCCATCACCTTGAAACTTTAGGAGATGCTTTCTTGAAACCCGTGGAAGCTCATGCAAAGGTGCAGCCAAACAAAGGGGACCAAAAGCATTTCCCCATGGTCCTGCTGGTGGTGTGGCCATAGTTGGTTGCACAACAGGTACCTAAATGGGACGCCTGTGGTAAACATACCAAACACTTGGGAGAGGAAATCTTTGGCTACGCGGAGGGTAGCTTACAACACGTTGTAGTGGTGACCTTACTCATGGGGGAGTAAATGGAAAATTACATTGCAACAACTCTTCAAAAAGTGGATCTGCGACTCCTTGAGCCCTTAATCCTCGTGTATATATTCGGTCCACCATAATGCAGATTTGAACAAGATGGAGATTTAAAAGTAAAAATATACAAAAGAAAAGTAAGAAATAGGAAACTTCTCTACTTCAATCAAAAGTGTGAGGCTTAGATTACATATGTCGTTCCCCAGCGGAGTCGCCAAAAAACTGTTGGGTAAAAATTATGTAATCAACTTTTTGATAGATTACACAACTAGGACTTTAGCCACAACTATGTGAGATATAAATCTTTCCTCTATGAAAGGGGAGGTTCCCTTCTTACTGCTGATAGATGCTATAGTAAAACATATAAAGTAATTACACAATGTACATAATACTTACAAAGTGGGGGGGTGTGTTACATTCATCCTTCTCTCTTTTTTCAGAGAAGATGTTTACAATGCTTCACTATTGGAAGTTCTCAATTCTCAATAACCTTAAACAATCAACAAGTAGTAATACCAATACCTCTATCTTGTCAAAGCAAAGTCTAGAGATACCAGAAGTGATTAACGATAAAGAAGTAAAAGAAAAAGGAAATCTCATGAAGGCACAAAGTCATTCCGTAGCTTTTTCAATGGTGGATCTGTGAAAGACGTATCATTTGTTGCATTAGAAGCACAAAGTCTTCTTAGATACAACAATTCCTTGAATAGCATGAACAATTACAAGCACAAAGTCTTGTAGATCATCCAACAATAGTTAACCAAACACAAATATAAATCCAAATAAAAGATGTAAAACAAAGTTTACATGAATTACTTAGAGTCCTTTAGATCTCATAAACTAATCACCACCAATCTCAATCAAATCCAAGAGACAATTGATCCAACGCAAATTTTGGTATGCAACTTCTTCCTTTATTGATTTAGATTTAGATTCACAAAACATGAATACAAAGTTTCACAATTTGTTGCAAATTGAGCAGCACTTCGTTGCAAAAACTAAAGGATAAACAATACAAAATAAATCCCTCATATTTATAGAAAGAGGGATGAGAAAAATTAGGAATCTGATTGGGAAAAATTAGGAAATTTAGGTGAGCTAATTAAGGAAAATCTCACCTAACTTTGACCAAGGTCAAAGTGTAATTTGTTTTCAAAAGATTACATCTTAGACCTAGTGTAATTACATTTCAAAAAATTACACTGGGAAATCAGGAATCTTCATGGTTCCTTGCTTGGGCATGGAAGTCTTCATACTTCATCCTATTTTCCTACATGAACTTCTCATTCGGACCAACAGTGTAATCCACAATGGTGTGAATCCTCGTGATCGATCTCATGGCAGATGAGTGAACCTTCTTGCACCTATAGAGATGTGTTTTGAGGTTATCCAATGTAAGCCTTGTATCACAAATGACATCCAACGAGGCTTTTGAAAAGTTTGTGCTGTCAATCAACTTCATGATGGCTTCCTTGAAGATCTAGGATAGTTTTGTGGCTGGTAGGAAGATACGATTCTCCTCAAGAAGCTTCCCTGGTAACTCCTTGATTCCTCTTTCAAGAATCACATGATGCCCTTCGAAATCTTCCTATACTTGATGGAGATCTTCTGTAAGAGACTCAAACACATGAATACGGTGCTTCAAAGATTCTCTTACCTCTATGTATTTTACTTTGTCGGGAATCACTCCGGCTTCCTCCAATTTACTGAGCTTTTCCTGTTTCATTTGCGACCACCACAACATACATTTTTCCATCTCCTTGTGCTCTTGGGAAAGTGCACTCTCCTCCTTCTCAAGCTCTATTTTGAGCTTGGCTATCATAGTAGCTTTTTCATCCGTGACAATTATAATTTGAGAACCATGTTCTATGATCTTTTCGACGAAATCATACAACACCCTTCCTTTGGAGGCGAACTTCTCAACTTTCTTGACTACTGGGTCCTCAAAATTTACCATTGACAACAGTTGTGCACTGCTTGTAGATCCTACAAGTCTCGTCACAACAATGGCATAATGCTCTGCCCTCTGTTTGTACATATTACGAGCTTGCTCCTTTTTATCCGGTCTTCTAACCAAAATATTCAAAATCACCTGAGCATCTACTTTTGCACTTTCGTTTGTAACTTTACCAAGCTAGACCCTTGTCACTGTGTAATCCTCCATGTTGACATATCCTTCTTCATGAGGTGGTATGCCAATTTTTGCATACTTATGTTTAGTTTTGTAAACGTTCAGCCTTGAATACACCTCTGCCTTTTTCTTCCCCTTAGCTTTTGGAGGGACTATCTCTTCAAGGTCGAGCTCTTCTAGAGAAGTCATTTGTTTCTTTCGCTTCAACACTTGAGATATCAACCAAGGGGGAAGAGATGGGGCACGAGCTTTTGAATCAACCATCAACTATGTCATCACTATCACTTCTAAAGTAACAAGTGGTATTGTGACAATAGGTGTAGTGTTTGTCATAACTGCTTTTGTAGTTGGCACTTTGAACTAACCTATTATGGATTCATTCATGAATCGATTGAAATCAATCTCAGAGGTGATATCATATGATGATGATGATAGGATAGGAATAGATTATGGAGGGTTGGATAAAATGTCAACTGTGTGTATACTTGTTACTGATGGAGTATCATGTATGGTTGACACTATAGGGGTAGGTGAAACACTCACTGTAGGTATCACGGTGGTAGGAATAAGTGATATAGGAACAAGTGGCATAGGAGTGTTCGGATTCAGAGGTGTATGGGGAACATTTGAAGTCACAGGTGATGATGTTCTGGGAAGTTCTTCAACTACATTCTCAAGTGGAGACATAGTTCTTTCTTCATCATCCTTGGTCTCCTATTGATCATCCTCTTGTCCTTCTAACTCAGGTCACCTTCAGAATCACCTTCAGATTCTTGTTTAGCTTCAGAATCATCTTCTTCATCAAAGTCTACTTCTGTTGAATCTTCTTCTTCAGTGGATTGATTGCTGAAATTCCCTTCTTCATCAGAATCTACCTCCTTGGAAACAACTATTTTTCCTTTGGAGCGAGATGGTTCAGATTTCATGGTTTCTCCTTCTGGGACGACTAGTGTGTCCTTCCTGACAGTGAACTTGATCCTTGGACCTCTTCACGAAGAAGTGGGAAGAGTCGTAGATTTGTCTTTCATGCGGAGTTCTTGCTATCATTTGGCTTCTACTTCAGATTCCTCTCCCTTTGAATTAGTTATGAAAGTCTTCATCTCAAAGTTGTGTTTGTGTAACCATTATGTGGTGTTAGACAAGATAGGTGCCATTCTTCCCCTGATGCTAACACTTTCTTTTCTAGACCACTGAATTGCAGGCAATGGCCTCTTGGCTATTCCTTGTTCATCATCAATAGCATTCATGATATTGCCAGGATCTGTGAAATACTCTAGTAGGTCAGTGACACTAAGATCTCTGATCTATTCTACGGTTAACCAACAATAATCTATTTTACGAATGGCCTCTTCATCTCTGCATTCAACCCATACGTCCTCAAAATGGTACTTGTGATGATGACCCTTTTGTAGCCTCTTCCTAACATCTATGTAATCAAAATCAAACTTGTATTTGTAGGTCCTGATTGTCATAACCTGCATCTCTACATAGACTGATATGGCCTTTTGTACAGTCTTGATAGTGTGCCTACGGATTGTCAATGGGAAATTGAATCCTCGCTTATGAATATTCCTTCGTTATTTGTGCACTAAAATTAGCTGTCTGCCCATCTCCAGGAGGACCCACTTGTCTGAGGAGTATCATGGCAACATGTAACAACAACTAGTGTAGCACCCTACTCTCAAATAAGTAAAAGTTGGGAATTGTAGAGATATGCATCCAACCATACTTACCGCCTTATAAGCCTCATCAGATACCCTCTTCCTCTCGAGAGTCAGATCAAAATTGAAAAGAAGAGGCATGAAGAAAGCATCAGTAACCCTCCTGAAATGATGGAAGTTTTCCTTCAATTCTAGTTGATAGAAAAATTGGTACACAGGTACTAGCATCTGATTCCCTTTTGTGGATAGACCCAAAAATTTTCTCATTACAGCTGCGACATACACCAGATAAGAAGTCATATAGAATTTTAATGTAGAAGGAACATTGATCAGTTGTTCATGTATTTCATCGTTGAAATGTTTGCCCCAATCAATGTGAAATTTTTCTCTTCTTATGATTATGATGTATTCATACATCCAGTCATGAAAAGTGGATGATTCAAGTAAGCCCTTCACTCTGCTTAAGAATGTGATCATATCTTTGACATCTTCTTTGAAATCACTTCGCAGGAGTCCCTTCGGCCATCTGGAAACAATTTACCTAGGCTTCTTCAACCATTGGCTCTTTATTAGGTTCTTTTCCTTGTTGAGATCAACATCATAGACTTCTTGTGCTTTTTGTATCGAGATATCAATTTACTTCTCCATCTGTGGAACATTGAACACAATATCAAAGAAGTCAGGGTTGAGTCTTAAAATATCGTGCCCCAAAGAATCAATCACACTTCTACTTTCCCTGATGTAGTGGGATGCAACTTGAAGGAAATTTTTTGTATTGTGTGCAGCAGTAGGGAACATAGATACCAAATGCAGGTGACTATGTACAATTTCTCTCATAGAATCATTAAGAGGCTTCTTTTTAGTTTTCTTTGCAAAATCAACTAGGTTTTGATGACCAACATCTGTGTCTTTTATTTCTTCCACCTTGTAGAACACTACAGTTAGCAGATAGACACCTTGATACTTATACTTCATTTTGTCTTTAGCTTTTGAAGACGACAAAGGTTTTCTGGCAGTCATCTGAGAGCAACTGAATCTTCGATCAACTACTTTGAGGATCTTGAAAAGAGATTGCAAGATGTGGAGTCAAACGTTAGTCAAAAAATAACATGGGGATGAGTGAAGTGAGAAATGATGATGAGCAAGCATTGAGTGAGTGACAAGGAATGCAAAACGATGCACAAAGTTGAAGGAGTGAGGTTCGAGACAAAACTGGCAAGTTTTGAAGTGTTTCAGAGCAAAATTGGGAAAAGTGTAAGTGTGCTGCAAATCAACGCCCTTGCACTTGGGAGAAAAGCAACATTGGTGCAGGGGCACTAAAAAACAACACTCCTGCACTTCTCAATGTTAGGAAAAATTCTTATGATGTCAGGGCACTCTTTTTTGGCGCTTCTGCACTTTACATGATTTTTCTTTGAAGGACAACTGAATCTAAAGGCACACATTTTTTATGCTACTGCACATGAAGCATGGACTTGGAAAATAATGTGCAATGATGTTGAAAAACAACGCTTGACTTTTAAAGCATGAATTTCTTAGTGCCAATCACTTGTAAAACGCATTTTGGAAAGAAACACCTGCATTCAAGTAGGCCAATACACTTTGGTGTAAATAGTGATAATCTGAAACAAAGGAAAACTTAGTCGATGTTTGAAAAGAAGGGACGTGGGAAGAAGAAGGAAACCACGATGATAAGAGAAAACGTGTGAGGTTGAGCAACATGCATGAAGACAAGGAAGAAACACGAAAAGCGCAAGAAGAAAACGCCCACGCATCAACACAATACACCGAAGATAGAAAGGGAAGAAAGAAAATGTGTGAGTGGAAGAAAACGCATGAATGGATGATGATTATTCATTAAAAATGAATTCATAGACCTATAAGATAACACATGAGCAAAGAGAAGAGTTGAAAATAAGGAGAAAATAATAAAAACCATACCTAAAACAAGAACTCAAAACCCTCGATCGACCAAAATGGAGATTCTTATAAAAACGTATTTTTTGGAGGAGGTAGATGCACGCCCAACAAAAAGGAATGAAGTTTGAAAACCACAAATGATGAAAATGAAATAATGAAATCAATTTTAAGTGATTGAGGAAAGTAAAAACCTAACTCATGTCGCCCAATTAATTGAGGCATAAAAGATGGCACGGAAAGCGAAAAGTGCAAATGACTTGAAAAAGTGCGCCTAAGCCAATATTTGGCTAAGTCTGGGAAAAAGATGTAAAGGCGCACTTTTTCAGTGCTTTTGCATCTTCAAATAATCACCTTTGTGTAGGGACGTTGATTTTTGGCGCCCCTGCACTTTCAACACTTAGTCAAATTTTCAACATGGGCAGGAGCGTTGTTTTTGGGTGCAACTGCACATTTAACAATTTTACTAAGTATTGACAATGAGACTTCACAAAGGAGCTCGTTTCGAAGGTCTTTGCGAGGAAAACATAGGGGGATGCTGAAACCGACTATTTGAGGCTTTGGAACACATTTTGAGGTGGCTCGATAATCACCTCGTTTTGCATGCTTGAACTTCATGAACCTAGGAAACAAACAAGTTTCGTAGGGGGGTTATTCATGGAGTGAGCGCTGCTAAATTCTGTCTTAACAAGAACCAATCATTATAGAAGACACCCAAAGAATCTTGGACTAGGTTATGGTGCATCTAACGTGATTACTTAATTACCGAAAACATGTCTTATGAGGAAGGAGCTACTTCTACCATTGTTGAGACATCAGATACTTGCAAACGTCTAGATGACTACCTATATATCCAAAACATGTTTGAAAACCTCAATGTAAATACCCTCACCATCGAATCCACATCCGATGACGACCATATTGAGACGTATTCCAATAAATATGAATGGGATTCCTTTGACTCTAGTGAACATAACTTAGATACCTTATAGAGCTTTGAAAAAACCAATGTACCTAACCTAGCTGCAAATTCCATAAGCTTTGTAGATACTCATGATAAAATATCCTAGCATTATCCACAATTGATAGGTTTGAACCAACAACATAATACACCAATTTTGGATTCATTCCAAAATGATGAGGCTATTGTGGAGTTCTTGGGACTTCAAACAAATATACCCCAAGGAGATCATAAAGTAGGATTTCTAATGGAATTAGATCAAGGAGCATATTTAGGGGGGGAGATTGCATCCTCCAATTGTAAGAATAAACTAAAAAATAAAAAAATAAAAAAGAGGTCCCCTAAGGAAAACCACGATATGGATTTATCGGATTTAGAAAAGAGAATAAAAAGGTCACATCTAAGGGTGAAAACCTCTCTGAGGCACCCAAAGATGGAGGATTCAATCTTCCCACAACATAATATCAAGAGAAGTCAACATTCTTAGTTGAAGACTCTGAACCCATCAATGTTGGCACAATAGAAGTACCAAAAATAACATGCCATGCAACATCACTTGATCTTGAAGAAAAGGTGAATTTCTCAACATTTATTAATGAAAGAAAATCAACTTTACATGGACATATGAAGACATGCCAAGGCTAGATCTAGCATTGGTCATACATCACCTAGCCGTATTTCCTGGAGCTAAACCCATCAAGCAAAAACTATGAAAGATGCATCCACATATAACACTTTTGGTAAAATTTAAACTTCATAAACTGTTATATGTAGGCTTCATCAGACTCATTGACTATCCTGAATGGATATCTAATCTAGTACCAGCATCAAAGCCCACTGGGGGCATAAGGATCTACACAGACTTTTGGGATCTAAATAAGGCTTTCCCGAAGGATGGATTTCCTCTACCCAGCATCAACATGATTGTAGACCTAACTGTAGGGCATGAGATGCTATCACTAATGGACAAATTCTCCAGATACAATCAAATCAAAATATCCCCTGAGGACCAACATAAAACCACTTTCACCTATGCACGAGGAATTTTTTGTTGGAACTTGATGCTATTTGGTCTAAAGAATGCAGGGGAAACCTATCAATGAGAAATGACCACCATCTACCATGATATGTTGCATACTACCATGGAGTATTATGTGGATGATATACTAGAAAAATCCATCAAAAGGGCAGATCATTTGACCAACCTAGAAAAGGTATTTGACAGGATAGAACAATACAACTTGTGTATTAACCCAAAGAAGTGTGTATTCAGTGTAACTTCTAGAAAACTATTGGGTTACATAGCATCAAGAAGAGGCATCGAGGTAGATCTCACCAAGTAAAAGCTATATTAGAAATGCCTCCTCCAAAAACATTGAAGCAACTGAGAAGTCTACAAAGTAAACTACCGTCCATCAGGAGATTCATGCACAATTGGCAGATAAGTGCCATCCATTCACCCATTTATTACACAAAGACATAACATTCAAATGGGATGGAGGATGTGATTAGGCATTCCAACAAGTCAAGGATTACTTACTCACTCCTCTAGTATTAATGCCACCTCTAGACATGTAAAATTGACCTAACACTTATTGCACGTCCTAAATGACAATTTCACATCATCGACATCATTATCACCTAATATCACTTCATTTCACATCAATTACATAAAAAAACCTAATTTCCTCTATTAATTGAATAATAGTACATTATTTAATTAATTCACTTTTTCATCATTTTTGACTAATTAAATAAAATTTCATTTATTTAATAAAGTCCTAATCTAACTTTTTTCCTTTCGATTAATTAAATAACATCAATTATTTAATTATTTCACTAATTTACCTTATTCCCCTAAATTAATTAAATTATTAAAACATAATAGTTTAATTAAATTACTTTCCCCTAAACATGAATAATTGAATAAACTATTCAAAAACATCATCCAAAAGGTCAAACAAACAAATACAACTTTGTTTGCAAAAGTCAAACATGATTTGCACATTCAACTCTAAAAATATTAATTAATTAAATTAATTAAAATTAATTATCCTCACCCACTTTTATGATTGAGCAAATTACGGTCCCCTAATTGATCCATCTATTTCCTGACCGATTTATCTATTCTTCAATTCCACAGATTATTCAATCTATTTCCTCAATTCCACTGAACACTCAAATTGATTTCTTCAATCACACTGATTACATAATCAAACTACACTGATTATTCCCATCTAAATCCTCTCAACAGTTTTGAACCGTTGATCAGAATATTCTACTACGTGATCTTGAGTGTTCATTTCAAAACACAAAATCTATATAACAACCTCATTTCTTCTCAAAAATGATCAAAGAATCAACATATTTTATACAACGAAGAAATGCTAAAATATTAATTGATCTTTGGACAAACTTTACACATATCTTCAATCAACACATTGCACAACTTTGAAGCTTTTGCTACACACAAATGGAGGCTTCACATTGATACAACGAACAATCCAACATCTTTGCGAAAACACTTCGATATGGGATGGTAACACTATGTTTGCTATGAATTCATTTTATGTTATTTCTTTTTACTTCATTATTTGAATTTATTTCTTTGTAGTTTCATTTCATGAGTAATGGGCATGAATCATGATCTTTGTTTTTTTGAATTAGATTTGTTTCAATTCATTTCATTTATCTTATTGCATTCCTTGATTTCCCCCTTACACACCACCAATTCAAGATAATACAATGATCATATATGTTTCTACAACATCAACAACATTCAAAGCTCTATTAGTGCAACTAGATGACAATAACAAGGAAAGAGTGGTCTGTTATATCAGCCGAACATTGGTGGGCTATGAATTGAATTATTCACCCATAGAAAGAGCATGTCTATCTATTGTCTTTGTGGCACAAAAATTGAGACACTACATCTTAAACAAACAAGTAAAACTAATATCAAAGGTGGACCCCCTAAAGTATCTATTAAAAAAAGCAACTCTAACAGGTAGGATCGCTAAGTGGGTAATGATACTTAGTGAGTTTGATATAAAGTGCATTGATAGAAAAGCTATCAAAGGACAAATCGTAGCAGATCAATTAGTAGAAGCACTAATAGAAGATCATTAACCTTTAGCAATGGAATTTCCATATGAAAGCATACTTCTAATTGATCAGTCTAACTGCTGGACCTTGTACTTTGACAGTTCCCACACTCAACACACCTCAAGAGTAGGTATCTTATTTCTCACACCACAAGGAGATAGTATACCTAAGGCTTACATGATTTCTTTTTTGTGTACCGATAACATTTCTAAGTATGAAGTGCTAATCATAAAAATGAAGATGGCCATAGAATTGAGGATAAAGGAACTATAGGTTTATGGAGACTCCCAGCTAGTCATCAGGTAGGTAAACGATGAATATAAAACAAAGGATGACAAGCTAATGCCATATAAAATAATGGTAGGTAGTTTCAAATAGTACTTTGTCATCATCACCTTTGAATAGGTTCCCCAGATCAACAACAAAGTAGATGACGCTATGGCGACAATAGGTGAACACTCCTCAACATTCCACAAAACATTCCCAAATATGAATTCTTTGTGGATAAACTTCTTGTTAAAATAAATATTCAAACAACTCCCTTCGGGTTCTTTTGTAAATGTTCGTACGCCGGCCTGTGCGTCGCCGAGTTTATTCGGCTTTCCGTCAAGTTTTGATCTTCCCCTTTGCGCATCCTCACTTCGCAGCTTCGGGTAGCGGCTTCCTTTTCGGGTCCCGAAAGGCTGCGCTGGGCGTCCACATGTCTCGCTGGCGGAGGATTATATTTCTTTTTGCCTTGAGGTCTCTTCGGGTTGCGAAAGCCATTTTGCGGGGACCATCACTTCAAAGATTGTCAGAGGGACCCACGTCTTGCAACATGGCGGCGTATCGCAAGCTTTTCATGCAGGGATGAAATAAGCAGCTGCGGGCTGCGAAATACTTCCGCAGGCCTTCTTTTATTTTGGCAGGCCCTACCTTCTGCCAGGTGGCAGCCGTTCGCAGCCTTTTCAATGCAGCAAGGAGGTGAACACCACAGGCTGCGAAACGCTGCCACGCGTCTTTCGCACCCAGTTTATGCAGCTTTCTCTCCATATCGGGAAGGACCTCGGCCCCTTGAACACATGTTGCTTCTTCGCAATCTCTCGGCAGCAGTAAGAGGAATTCTCATTGGGGCAGCGACGGGCTGCCACGTGCCTTACACTGATCGTCGAAGTAGGCGATAGGCTGGCTGAGGGAAACTATGCTATTGGGTGCCGCTCTTCATGAATTCTAAAGCGGTGGATGACACTTGTAGCCTCGGGCTTGGCTGAGATCACTACCATCATTGCAAAGGGTGTGCCTGCAACTGGATGACCAGATGTTGTGTTCTAACTCATTGCCATTATAACGGTATTGAGGAATCTTTTGATTCTAGCATCATTATAGGGGATTGGAAAATCTTTTCTGTTACAGCTCTCCAAAGCGGTGGGAATTGTCTCCCCGACTATATATACTCTCTCAGCAATGAGAAAGAAGAGAAGAATTTAAGAAAAAGGATACTGGTTTTAGCAAGAGACACCAGACCTCTCTTATATGTTTTATTTGCAAGAAACTTTCAGACTGTGCCAACTGTTCGGCCTTTCTGGTTTTCATGTATTGATTAAACTGTAAACTGTGCTTTTTATTGTCTTAAGCATTTCATTTGACAAGACTTCTATATATTGAATACAAGCTTGCTTATCTAAATCATGTCTAAATGACTCTTCTTTGTAGTAAGGGTGTATGTGATACTATTTTATGTCAATAAATGAATTGTTTATGCTATAGCTTTAAGTCTCCGACGCTTTGGAACGTGACAACACCATTCAGGCCCTTAAATCCATGATTTATCGTGCCCATCAGCAGATTTTGGCACATCACCTTAGATTAGACTTTCCTTCATTGTATCCATTTCCTTTTCCCTTTCCAAAACCCATTATAAAAGAAGCCGACTTCTTTAAAAATTTGGAGGTTACTCAGTTTGGTGCAAAGGGGTCCCCCTTGAACTGAGTTTCCCATAAGGCACTGTTACCTCGTCAATTTTTGGCGTCAACAGTTTGTCATTTTCCTGGCATGCTCGGTGGGACCTGAACTAATGAAATTGCCTTATAGAGGGGTGTATGAGCCATCGGCCTGTAACTAGATCCCAGACTGCAAATAACCTAGGTTTACTAATACCTCCGCTAGGGACAGTCTAGGTTGCAAATCAGTTAGTAACCGTTCCATTCCCACTGCCCTTTCCTCTCACCATGTTGCCGGCTGTGAACAGAAACTATGTAGCGTGGGATGCTGGAAGTCCCCTGGTAGCTCCGGTAGTGCCCGCTGTTTGGGGTGTTATCCTAGTTTCGGCCCTGAAAGCTCTTCCCAAATTTTTCGGAGACAACACAAAAATGCCAGTAGAACATTTGCAGGATGTAGCAGATGTATGTCTGGTACATGGTATTACAGCGCAAAATGTAGCCCTGAGGTTCCTTGCTGCGTCCTTCAAAGGCAAGGCTCTAGATTGGTACCAGATGCTGACTCTGAATTCAATTCGCACTTGGGATGACCTCGAAGATCCATTCTATGAAAGGTTCTCAAATGACGGAGATCGTTCTTCGTTATATTATCAGCGATCTGTCATAAGACGAGCGCCCCAGGAGGTTCTGACGGATTTCAATGCCCGATTTCACTCAAATTGGCAGAGGATTCCTATGACTATCCGCCCGACTCCAGAACTGGCATTCATATTTTATCTGAAGTCCATTAATCTTGACATTTCTGTGATGATTAAGTCTTTGGGAGGAGCCACTCTACCAAATGAATATGCCATCGCTATCAAAGCTGAGAATCATTTGATAGATTGCGGAAAGTTGCCTCCTCGACCTATTATCCCGATATTTCCTGAAATATCAAACCCAGCACAAGAGGTTGCATCGACTAGCGTGGCAGCAACTCCCCAGTTGATGTACTCCTATGCGGCCATTCCTGAAAGTTTGGCTTCTACATCGGGTTCTTCCAAGGATGAAATAGGCGACCTCAAAGAGATGTTGCGAACTATGGAAAATGACATAACAACTCTCAAGCGGAACCAAGCAACTCCTCCATGGCCCGCATATCAAAACTATCAAGGTGGGAGGTCTACTTATCAACAAAATCAATATCAGAGTGTGCCTCGCACTAATCCACCAGCGCCGACTACCAACCAAATAGTCTCAGTGCCTACACCGCTCACAAGTGCGTCGCCAAGCTCAAGTAGAGAATTAACCGTGGGACAAAATAATCTTATTGATGACATCAATCCATGGTGTTTTCTCTGCAATGATGCACATATGCCCCGAAATTGTCCGTGTGGCAACTTACAATAGAAGGTAGCAGAGCAATGTAGTCAAAGTACTACAACAGAAAATGAAGAATACCTATGTACCTCGGCAATGGAGAATGCGGTCCTTACCGCACAAATGCAAGGAATGTCTTTAGAGCAAGAGTCAGATATTGCTCCTGATCATGCACTCTTCTCCTGGATGGAAGACGAGGAAAAGGTGTTTTCCAATGACACATCCATATCCGAAACGCCGCAGGTGCAATATGACTATAACACACGCTCAAAGAGGAGATTCACCGGTAAGCCTGTTGTTTCACTTTCAGACAACCCGCAATGCAAAGGCATGTCCGATCAAGTTCCCGACGCTTCGACCGTCTCTTCGCCTTCTCAACCACGGAAGGAGATTATTATAACAAAAGCAAAGGAGTAGAAATCTCCGAGCTCGTCACCTTTTAATGTGGTGGAGCAATTAAAGAAATCATCCGCTAATGTGTCTTTATGGGACATTCTAGCTATCCCGAAATAGAAAACTATGCTACAAAAGGCGCTTCAACAAGAGATCAACTCAGCACCAACAGAGCCGTCTGCCAATACAGAGGTGGTTTATCAAATGCCAATAGCTAAGGTTCTTGCAGACAAAGCGAAGGAATCCCATGCGGAAGGCGAAGGTAGGCCAAAACCTCAACCCTTCTTCTTGACCCTCATTGTAGGGGAAAAGTTATTACATAACGCTATGATTGACTTTGGCGCTAGTACAACGGTTATGCCAAAACTAATAGCCGAAGCCTTAGGATTGAGCTACGAACCTATGAAGAAAGGGGTGATGCAGCTAGATGGAAATAAAGTTGATACTGTGGGTGTCATCAAAGCGCTTTCGTTAACTCTATTTGCCTGCCCAAGTATCACGGTCCCGCAAGATACAATGATCATAGATGTTCCTCCTATGTTTGGTCTCTGTCTATCCCGAGAATTTACTTCAAAGGTGGACGGATATTTGTCTTTAGATTGGTCACATCTAATACTTAGGACCAAGCATGGTGCAAAAATGAAGATAGAATCAGAGGCTCTACATTCCGAGCACGTGGCGGATGAGGCCCTGATCAATTTTGAGGCCGCACATACCTCTATCACCAAGCAGGACATGTATAGTGTCGAACTGCTAGAAGAAGAGAAGGTGAGTGGAGACCGAAATGATAAGGAAGATGCTCTGTTAAACGAACACATAAATAATGATCCTTTCGGGAATTATCATGCTACCGGATTGGACACATATGTGATTTATGATGAAGACCAGGTTCTTCCGAAGGTTGCCAAAGAATCCGACGATAACCAAGCAAATGAGCTGTGGACATTGTATTTTGACGGAGCAAGAAGCAAAGTTGGAGCTGGAGTAGGGGTATGTCTAATATCCCCATAGAATGAAAAGTTGTTGAGGTCTTTCTGTTTCCAATTCGCCTATTCAAACAACGAGGCTAAATATGAAGGGTTAGTCCAAGGCTTAAGCCTAGCGGAACGAATGGGTATTAAGCAATTGATTGTGTTCGGAGATTCCGAACTGATAGTTAATCAAGTCCGATCAATTTCTGTAGTGAAGAATGTCTGAATGAGGTCCTATTGGCATCGAATCTGGGACCTGATTGAAGGTTTTGAAGCTTTCAACATCCTGACCATTCCCTGAGCGCAGAATGGCGATGCAGATTGCATGGCGGTGATCGGTGCTCATTTTGATCCTGTCTCCGACTTGCTTCGGAACAAATATTCAGTGCGAGTGCTTGTTCAACCAGCGATTCCCGACAATGATCAAAGTTGGCAAGTCTTTGAGAGCGATGAGCACATCGCCTCGTTTATTCAGCACTCAGGGGAATTTGCTGATCAACTTCAACCAAAGATCTCCGAGGCCTACAAAGGACAAATTATGCAGCTGAAGTCAAATAAACTTCTGAAAGGATTAGTTACTCTAGAGAATTTTTTCGATTGTAGCGACGCCCAAAATGATAAGCAGAAGTTCGTGGCAGACAAAAGTGATTATGAAAACCTTTGGGTCTCCGATGACAGGAATCTCCAGGTCGGAAAAGATGTCCCACAACGAGATAGAGAAAGGCTTATCAGTTTCTGCAAAAAATATGGAGTAGTGGCCTGGTCCTACGATGATCTGGAGGGTTATGATCCTGGCATCATTCAGCACACTATTGAACTAACAGAAGGTGCAAAACCAGTCCGACAGAAGCAGAGGCTAGTCAACCCTAAAGTTGAGGCCCTAATGGCACAAGAGCTAACCAAGCTCATTGATTCACGTATTGTCTTCCCAATTAAACATAGTACTTGGGTATCAAACCTAGTACCAGTCAGAAAGAAGAATGGTGATATCCACTTATGCATGGACTTCCGAGACCTCAATAAAGCATCTCTGAAAGATCACTATCCATTGCCTTCTATGGAGTCGATCCTCTAGACTGTCGCAGGATCAGAAATGTTCTCTTTGCTTGATGGCTTCTCTGGCTATAACCAGATTCGAGTTAAAGAAGAAGATCAGCACAAGACTACGTTCACCACCAAGTGGGGAACATTTGCATATGCTAAAATTCCTTTTGGTTTATCCAATGCAGGGGCAACTTTCCAGCGAGCTATGGACATCGCATTCAGCGAACTGATCAATAATTTTATTCTAATCTATTTGGATGACCTTACTATGTTCTCTAAATCTAAAGATGATCATTTTGATCTTTTGGAATTAGTTTTTCAAAAGTTCCAGGAGTTCGGGGTTTCCCTAAATCCAAAGAAGTGTGTATTCGGAGTACCACAGGGTAAGCTGTTAGGGAATGTTGTGTCTAAAGAAGGTATTTCAATTGACCCCGAACGAGTAAAGGCTATTAAGGAGCTTCCCCTTCCGGTAAATAAGAAAGGTGTCCAGTCTTTTCTCGGCAAAGTAAATTTCGTAAGCAAATTTATTTCTGATTTCACGGGAATGGTTAGGCCGATCACCCTAATGCTAAAAAAGGATCAAGCTTTCAAGTGGACAACAGAAGCTCGGGAGGCTTTTGAAAAGGTCAAGGAAGCGATCTCCACAGCCCCGGTGCTGATTAATCCAGATCAATGCAAAGATTTTATAATGTATGCCTTTAGTAGCAAGTCCAGTATCGCTATTGTTCTGACTCAAAAGGATAGTGAAGGAAAGGGAGAGCATCCAGTGGCGTTCTATTCCCGAACGCTAAAGGAATATGAGGCGAATTATAACTTCGTCGAAAGACAGACTTTTGCAATAGTAAAGGGACTTAAAAAATTCTGCCATCTAATTTCCCACAACAAAGTTCTGGTATATGTTGCACATTCTAGTGTGCATGAATACATTATGGAAGGAGAGATCACAAAAAAAAGGGCTAATTGGATTACCAAAATCCTGGAGTATGACATCAAGGTCAAGCCTACCAAGACTGTTAAGGGCAGAGGACTGTGTGAGTATATGGTACAAAATGAGGAGGTACCTACCAAGAAGGAACAACCATAACTCATCCTGATAAATGGATTGTGATCAAAAGACAATTGGTTGACAGATAGAATGAACTTCATGCAAACCAGAAGGTATCCGCTAGGCCTCTCGTCCCAAAAAAGAAGGTACTACCAGCTACAGAATTGCGGATATACGCTGATAGAGGGAGTTCTTTTCAAAATAAATTTCAATGGTGTGCTCCTACGATGCGTTACTTCAGGGGAGGCACAGAGGATCCTCAACACATTTCACAATAGCGACGAAGGTGGAAATTTCTCTGCCAAAACTACCGCCATCAAGGTCCTGCGAGCTGGATATTACTGGCCTACACTTTTCAATGATTCCTACTCTCTGGTAAGGGCTTGTAAAAAATGTCAGTTCTTCTCTGATAGGAGGAAGAATTTAGCGATGCCCCTCAAACCTATCATGGCGGATGAACCATTTGCACAATGGGGCCTGGACTTCATCAGAATGATCAACCCAGTTTCTAGTGCCGGACATAAGTGGATTTTAACAGCTACAGACTACTTCACAAAGTGGGCGGAAGTTGTTCCCCTTAAGGGGGCAACAGAGACAGAGATTGTAGACTTCCTCGAAGCACTGGTGACAAGGTTCAGCCCTCCGAAGACAATCATCTCGGACAACGCCAGAGTATTTCTAGGTACAAAGGTATGTCACTTTGCATTAAAAAATGACATATTCCTTAAAACATCATCAAACTATTATCCACAGGGAAATGGCCTAGCCGAGTCGACAAACAAAAGCTTAGTCCGACTCCTTAAAAAGATTGGCTTAGAACACTAGAGGGAATGGCATAAAAATCTCCGAAAAGCGCTCTGGGCCAGCCGCATAACTCCTAAGCAAGTCCTTAAGACTTCGCCCTATGAGCTAGTATATGGGAAGGAGGCGCTGTTACCTATCTCTATGGAGATTATCTCTATGGAGATCCCGGAAATACAGTTATTAAAGTCTCTTGAGATAGAACAAAATGAAGCCATGGAGGTTCGGATCGCCGAACTGTTGGAAGTACAAGAAAAAAGGGAGAATTCCCTAAAAGCAATGACAAGCCATCAACATGTGGTCAAATGATGGTTTGACAAGAAGGCCTCCGACCAGGGTCTAAAAAGTAGAGACTTAGTGCTAAAATATGACAGCAGGGCTGTAAAGCTAGGTCAATACGGTAAATTTGATAGCCTATGGGAGGGACCCTTCAAAATCATTCGGTGCATGCAACACAACGCTTTTGAGCTAGAAAATATGGAACAAGAGCCGTTAGGAATCACGGTTAATGGGATTCATCTTCAGTTGTTCCATTAGGCATTAAGCTCTACCTTGTACAGTTGTAAATAGCGCTTTTTATTTCCTTTACTGTTTTTGGCCTGTTCTTTTTCTAGAATCTATTATCTTTCTGCGTATTTGCTCATTATCGTTGGCGGGTAAAACATCGGAGTTGCTTTACACAAAATACACTCATGCATGGAGAAATAGCATGCAGAACTTGCAAACCCAGAAAATTTTAAACACAGAAGCAAAAGTGCATAGATTTTCCTTAAAAACGAGAAGTATATATTTATATATATGTTCTTTAGTTACAAAATGGCTGGGATGCCAATTTCCAAAATGTACAAGTATCAGGGCATATATTATATACAATAGCCTTTTATCAGGCTCATCTAAAATAGGAAAGTTACGAAGTGAGCAAGCAGGCAAAGGGTTTATCTATCTAAAAGAATGACTGGCAGCAACCGACGCATTCACTACAGCGTCCGCTTCTTCCTCATCCACGGGCTCGTCGGCGGCACTGGTAGCATCATTTGGCACGACCGTCAGTGGCGGTGGGAACACCAGGTTCTTGAAGTCAGTGTACCAGTCTACGTCGTAGAAAGGTATCATGTTGTAGCTCCGAAATAGGAAGTGTAGGGCCTGAGTAACCCTCTGCTGGTGCTGGTCACGGGTTTGCAGGCGGAATCCGCTGAGGAATGGCAGCCAAACGACGACAACTTCTTCTTCGATAAAGCGACGCAGGTCGCTGGCTGTTGGCAGGCCTATCCCATATGCAACATGTGCAACAACCTCACCGAGCCCATTCAAGTATTTCTTCGGAAAGATTTCTTTAACTAGCTTAAGGATAAGTGGCCAGGGAACGCAAATGTCCAGCATGGACACTACAAAGTGTGAGCATACGTCGGTATTCACCCTATACTTATCCTCATATTCTACGCAATCTTTTCCTAGGACCCACTTAATGGCTACCAGAACCAGCAAATGCTTGTTCTTCGTCATCCTTTTCAGCCTTCTAGTGGAAATCTCACCTAAGAATGCCGTCTGTGATTTAAACGAGGTTAGGCGAATTGGGGTATCCATTCTCCTGACACTGTCCCTAAGTCTTCTAAGATAATGCTGAATTTGCTCACCACCTAACCTATGAAAGGACTTGCTTAGCAATCTACTACTGACTTATCACTTCTCAAATGCTAAGTTTGTTTTGCTCACTATCGACTGGCCTATTTATAGAAGAATTGACAAGACACATGCCAATCCACCTATAAAAAATGTGATATTATGCTAGCTACCGTCTCAAAAGCCAAGTCTGCGTTTGTTCACATTTTGGGCCGGTACATGCATGATAGCACAGCTCAAGGCATGCTTAATTAAATGGAGTTGATTAATTAGTCTTAAAAAGGTGGCGCTTGTTGGTGAAGAGACGTATGGCCGTAGACTATTGTGTCACCTCTAAAGCGCATCCCAGAGCCCAAGGCGATACTCATATCTTTTCAGGCGGTGATCATTTTCTTGGCGTAATCATTCCGGCCAGGATATTAATTGCCAGTACATGCTAACGCAATGTTAGAAGGCCAGTTGCAAGCTCAATTTCCAAGGAGATCAAGGCGTATCACCCGATCGCCCAAATGTAATGATGAAATCCGGCCGCCTAGGAATAGCAATCAGTTCATCTTGCACGAGTTGCTAGATTAACGGTACATGCCGAATTAAATGCAAAAGGATTGTTTTCGCCTACCACCTTGGAAAAAGTTGCTATTATTGCATGAAAAAGCTTAATATTTCAAAGTATTTTTACAAACGCAAGGGAAGTGCAAAGTTTTTTCTATCTATCTATCTAGAGCAAGCATATTCGCAGGCCAGAAACTTACAAATTCTGCAGAGAAAGAAAAATGTCAGAATCTTCAGCTCAGTCGATGCAGGAGGAGATTAGCTAGGAACTGTTCACGGCTATTCGTTCTTCAGCTGAGGTATACGTATACGAGGATGTAGCATATGCCGCGCCTGGTATACCCGTGAAGACGAGAAGAGCCCACACGGAGGAGCTAGATAGACCCAAGGAATGGAGTAACCAGAAGAAGGTTAAAGAAAAATGGGATAATATCTACGACCCAAAGCTTGCAAGGAACCCTAAATCCCTTAGAGAGGCAGTTTGTGCAAGGTTATCAACAGCAAAGGCAGACCAATCAACGACAAGTAGAGTCTGGTATAGCGGTCTCCTACAATACATGGTCTCATTAGTGCACTATTGCCCTGAGGTGGTCGACGCGGCTTTTCAGCGCTATAATCCAGATACCCACTGCATTGAAGGTCACAATTTAAGGGTTCATATCAGCCCAGAAACTATCTGACACATGTTATGTATCCCGGATCCAAGCAGAAGGAAGGAGACTATCGAGCCTTTTCGTCCAAGCAAGGGGGATAAAATATGGAAGAAAATGAAAACCGGCTCCGATTTCTTGTTAGAGGAGACTAATAAGAAAGGTATTGCTTCCGCTAAGGCACCAAGTATCCCTTTAGCGCGTGGTTTATTCCGCGATGATCTCCAAGACGCCATGTCCATGCTAGCATTTTTTTGTGGCCCAGACTCTGATGAGAAGATCGAGGCGTTTCAGCTGGGCCCTGCAATACAGTTTCGCAAACAACATAAACTCTTCTGGTATGATTTTGCTGAGTTCATGGTTGAAGAAATGATACATCAAATGGAGAATTATCAGGCGGAGAAAAAGTTTAGATTTCTTTCCTACCTGGTCCACATGTTCCTGCATCAAAATCTGGATTTCTTTGCCTGATTTATTTCGCTATCAATTTTTGATGAGTAGAATAAAAGAAAGCCGGTGTTTACATGGACACCTTTCCTTTCCGCAACATATGACTATTATGCATTCGTAGAATATTTTATAGCCCTAGTTTTGAATGATTTGATTGGAGAAGGTGATATCATCTGGCTCACCTAGAAGCAGACTGGATTTATGCAAGGCTACACCCCTACTTGTGACTGTTTCTTGGGCAAGGATTTCACAATCCTTCGAATGCGGGGCTTTATTGGCAAATATTTCCTGCTCCTGGTTTGCGTCATCAATAGAGTGCTTGCACTGGAAGTTTTTCGACAAGTGTGCGTCATTGATTTCATGTTCTATAGCAGCGGAAGTGTCAAGAGGAAGGGATTTTTCACTTGTCCGAAGAGTTTCAAGTTGGTAACTCTAGTTAAAAAACAATTACACAAGCTGTTAGAGGAGAAGCTGGCACATTTAGGGTTGGTACTGATAAATGATAAGTGGGAGTACAACCCTTTCAATGACCTGCCAGAGCCACATATGAAGGTTACCCATGTTCCCCGACCATACTGGGAGAAGCGGCTTAATCCGCGGACGGGTAGAGAGGAAGCTTTTGTTGAATTAGCGCAAATCCCTACGCCGGATACCAGGGGCCCATGGCACAAGTTCTACTTTCCAGTGGCTGTGGCCAAGGACAATCTTCTGATGGAGCGCAACATGTATAACAAGTTGAAAAGGGGCGAAGAATGGAGTGATGAAAAAATAAGAGCTTTCTGGAAATATCGCCAGGAAACAGCACAGTTGGATGCTCCTTATAATCAATTGAAGGACGACCAAGAATTTGACAGATGGTGGAATGAAGGCCACCCCAGCCTGATCTCTAGTGTTGATAGGAGCGAGGAAGGAGAGGGATCCGAGGAGCGTGAAGAAGAAGCGGCGGTATCATCCTCTTCAGCGCAAGGGGGCGACGTCTCCGGACATGCCGCCTATGTGGCCACTAATGTACGCTTTAATATATGAAGAGGCTCTCATACACGCACTTGGGCCACTAAACCAGCCAGGCTAACGCCTCAGCAGAAGGATCTGACTGCCAAAGTTAGTGAGTGTCTGCTTACGAAAAGGCAACGCATGGAAAGTGTTATCGAAGGAGTTTCGCATGAACCCGTCGGAGGAGAAGTGCCCACTGCTAGCCAAATGCCAGAGTTTGCAAGCGAGTCACGAACGATCTTGGAGCCACCACTGACCAGTCAGTAGGTACATTTCACTCCTTCTCTCACATCTCATTCCTTTGTATCCACCCCTGCTCCGTTAGCGACTCCTGTCATAAGTCCGAGCCTTCCACCTTCTGCTTCTGGTCCAGCTTATTCGGTTGGATTTACCCAGTATTCGCAGGCCCAACTATTTATAATTACTCCTCCAAGTATACTTATGCCTACTGCTGCCGCTCAGACTTTCCTCACCTCACTTTCGGAAAATGTTCCCCCTGTCGGCCTCCATTCTTTTTCCGCTATGCTTACTGATCCTTTTCCATTGCCACAAGCCAATACCCAGTCAGCAACTATCCTTCCTCGACCAATGAGTCTTACGACTGAATTTCTGATTCAGCCGCTGCAAATGCCTAGCCCTGCTGATAGTTCTCAGGCCAAGCTATGGAACGTGCCACACTTTTCTCCGCAAACTGTCACTCTCCAGAAGAAGCAAATGCGTGCGCCTATGAAAATTACCTATCCCTATGCCCTACCTTCTGGTGTTCCTTTCGCAGGTGGGCTAGTATCATCACCAGCCGAATTCATAGCACAGATAGATTATGGAAAGGAAGCGTGCACAAATAAAATGAGGCGACGCAAGGCAAAGGATGACAATGCTCCTGCCGAGCCGGGAGTACAAGCTTCGTATGATGAGGCCCGACAAGAATTAAAATTCACAACCATGTACCCAAGAATAAGCAAGCCTCAGGGAGAAATGTAACCCAAAGATTATGAGATTTATGCTGTCAGACTTGACATGAAGATAGCCCGACCACAAGATAAGGTCGAAATCATGGAGGAGACGCAACGGGTGGTCACTTCCGACTTCCTCAAAACTAGTCGCCAGTTAAAGAAGAAGGATGAGCAGCTCAGGGCAGCTAAGGAAAGGGTGAGCTTTCTAGAGACAAAGGAGAAATCCTTAGAAGCAGATATCGCTCGAATGACTGAAAGCACTGACAGCAGAAAATGGGAGAAACAGGCTTTGGGGTGAAATTGCGAAAACCCAAGTTGCTGACCCAGGCTTAGTAAAAGAATTGCAAAGCCAGAACCAGGCGGCCCGACAGAGCCTACAGTCAAAAGAGGAAGAGATTGAACGCGTCCGCCTTGAGTATAGTCAGGGGATGGCACAAAAGGGTGAGGAGTTGGAGCGCCTACAAGAGCAGTATCAACAAAAGGTACAAGAGAAAGAGGCCGAATTCAAAAACCTGAAGGCTAAGCTAGAAGTGGAGCTCCGAGAGACAAAGGCTTCTTTGGAGGAGCAATCGGCTAACCACTCCCGAGTTGAACAAAATTGGAATAAAGAAATGAGCAGCTATGCGGAGTAGTTAGCGTACGAGAAAAAGAAGAAGGCAGAATTAGCCGAGGCCCTCATTTCAAGGGACGCGGAGATTTCTTTGCTTAAAGCCTCTCTGTTACCTGCCCCTGCCCAACCTGATGTCATTCCGCTGGTTAGGAAATTGTACATTTCTCATTGGGAGAAAGTCAAGACCTTCTACCTAACACTGCAGCCTACCCTCCGATTTATCGCCAAGGCATCAAGGCTAAATCAAGAGGCCAACGACACAATGGAGCAGTTCCCACGTTTCATCCTGGAGAAGGTTCATGAGGCAAGGGACTTGCTCAATAAGCTATACTCAGTCTCGGATGAAATCCTTGCTGGGGCGGGTATCGAAGATCGGAACATTGCTGCTCAAACAACAAATAAATTCATTCATTGTCACTTCGCCTTCCAGCGCACTACCATCATTGCAAAGGGTGCGCCTGCAACTGGATGACCAGATGCTGTGTTCTAACTCATTGCCATTATAACGGCATTGAGGAATCTTTTGATTCTGGCATCATTACAGGGGATTGGGAAATCTTTTCTGTTATGGCTCTCCAAAGCGGTGGGAATTGTCTCCCCGGCTATATATACTCTCTCAGCAATGAGAAAGAAGAGAAGAATTTAAGAAAAATGATACTGGTTTTAGCAAGAGACACTAGGCCTCTCTTATATGTTTTATTTGCAAGAAACTTTCAGACTGTGCCAACTGTTTGGCCTTTCTGTTTTTCATGTATTGATTAAACTATAAACTGTGCTTTTTATTGTCTTAAGCATTTCATTTGACAAGACTTCTATATATTGAATACAAGCTTGCTTATCTAAATCATGTCTAAATGACTCTTCTTAGAAGTAAGGGTGTATGCGATACTATTTTATGTCAATAAATGAATTGTTTATGCTATAGCTTTAAGTCTCTGACGCTTTGGAATGTGACAACACCATTCAGGCCCTTAAATCCATGATTTATCATGCCCATCAACAGATTTTAGCGCATCGCCTTAGATTAGACTTTCCTTCATTGTATCCATTTCCTTTTCCCTTTCCAAAACCCATTATAGAAGAAGTCGGCTTCTTTAAAAATCTGGAGGTTACTCAGTTTGGCGCAAAGGGGTCCCCCTTGAACTGAGTTTCCCATAAGGCACTGCTACCTCGTCAATTTTTGGCGTCAACACTTCTCATAGTTGCATTTGATATCCTAGAATCATAAATTTTTGTGATGTTGTTGGTCCTAACTTACCATGGTACCAAGATACGTTTGACTATATCCAACATGGTATCATACCTCCTGACTTAACGACAAAACAAAAAAAAAACTTTGTCTGTAGGACATCCCAATTCACCATCTTAGGAGATACCCTATACAAACAAAGTCTAGACGGAACATTACTTCGATGTCTCAACATGGAAGAAGTGCAGAATGATTTACAGGAAGTGCATGAAGGTATTTGTGGATCTCACTCTAGTGGACCTAATCTAGTACAAAAATTGCTAAGAACATGGCATTATTGGCCCTCAATGGAGCATGAATCTGTCCATTTATGAAGGAGATTCTATCAATGTCAACAACATGGTGATCTTGTTCACACACCAACACAGGAACTGAGACCTATAACAACACCATGGCCTTTCTCGCAGTGGGGATTAGACTTGATAGGTAACATATCCCCCACTTCCTCCAATGGGCACAAGTTCATTATCACTACGACTAAATACTTCACAAGTGGATAGAAGCAATTCCATTAACTTACGTCACATGGAAACATATATCCCATTTCATCTTGAATTATCATATCTGTCGATATGGAATTCTGTAAACCATCATAACAGACAAGGAAACCCCATTCAAAAACTAAGATGTCCATGAGTTTTGTTCAAAGTTTTCTATCCAACAATGATTCTCAATGCCCTATTACTCCCAAGGAAACAGTCAGGCTAAAGCATCCAATAAAACCATTCTAAAAATATTAATAAAGACTATTAATGATGTCAACCATGATTGGAATTTGCAACTAAACCCAACCCTATGGGCTTACCAAACTAGAATTTGTACACCTACAGGTGCCACACCTTTTTCCTTGGTCTATGGATTTAAAGCAATCTTACCTATTAAAGTTCAAATCCCCTCATTGTGAGTATCCTTGAAAGGCATGGTCAACAATGAGGAATATCAGGTGTCCAGATTGAATGCATTGGAACTTCTAGATGACAGACATTTGAGCGAGTTAAACCATCTCTAAGTTTATCAAAATCGGCTCAAACGAAGCTACAACAAAAAAATAAAAAATAGAAGCTTTCAAGTTGGTTGCCTAGAAATAAAAGAGAATCAAAATATCCAACTAAATTAGGATGGTAAGGGGAAATTTGAACCAAAATGGTTAGGTCCTTTCACCATCACAACAAGCTATGGCTCTAGAGCTTATTAGTTGGCTACTCCAAAAGGAGAACCTTTAGTCGAATCTCTGAATAACAACCATCTCAAAAGGTTTTTACTTAAGCACATCAGAGTATCTTAGGAAAAAAAGCTAAGTAAAGAGAAATAAAACTTTCTTTAAGTGAAAACCACTTTGTGGTGCTTCTAGGACAGGTACCATAGTGAAAACCTAGTAAACAGGTGCTACGTTTGAATAAGACCTGCATCTTTATCTTTCAACACTATTTAAAGCATCCACCCCATTCATCCCATAATAAGACATGCAAAACAACCATGGCTTGATGACTGATCAAGTGTTGAACCTTGTTGCACCATAAAAATCCATCTCCCCTAATGAAGGTAATCTTGTCACGAACTGGGGGCAACTTCCTGAAACTGGTAGCAGATTGGATCCTTGTAAATCCCATCACAATAAAAAACTATCAAAATAAAAAAACATCCAAAAAATAAACAAAATCAAAACAAAGTCAAAAACATCAAAATCCCAAAAACATGTTATGCATTTGAGTCAACACCAGTCAAACTATGTGGTCTCTACATGTATAATGTAGGCAAGGATAATCTTTGATCAGCCCTCGAGGCCTTAGATCAGTCCCCTTAGGTGTCCATAATGGTCTTTTAACTTAATCAACAAATTCAAAACATTTGAAAAATAGAAAGGTCAAAAACATGTTCTTATCAAACAAGCGAACTATGAGCCTTTGCATGGATAATGTAGGAAAGGCCATCATAACTAATGAGCCCCCAAGGCCCTAGGTTAGTCCCCCAAAACAAAAAGAAAACATTCAAATATATTATCAAAATCCAAAACATTCATAAAAGTTAGAAAACTCCAAAAAAAAGTGTCACTCAATATAGTCAAACTACGATGTCTCTATGTTCATCACGTAGGCAAGGCTAATCTCTAATCAACCCCGAGGCACTAGGTCAGTCCCTTTAGGTCCCCCTATTTTGTTTCTAAATTTCTTGAAAACAACAAAAACAACATCAAATAATCAGAAAATTATAAAAGGTCTTATCTCCATTATCACTTATCTACAATAAATGTTTCATTCATAATAAACAATTCACCCTCACCCTTTGACAATGCAATCAACAAAAAAAACAAACATCAGAATCAAAAATTCCAAAGTGAAGATTGAAATGACTAGATAACTATCAAGTTAAAATAATGCCTAAGTATAGACTACCATACCTATTTGAAAATAATTATCAACAATCCTAAACACGAGTCTTAATGGATACAACGCTCCTACAATAGACATCACCAATGGATTTCATCATGAAACATCAAAACAACTATGGTAAGTGATATTGCAACATTGTTTATCTTTTTATAGTCTTATCTTTTTGGTTTATCTTAATACCGCATTCCTAGGATCTCTCGAGGATGTCCATAAGGATTTAGAGAAGGAATGGGGGCATTAATTATCAATTTCTATTTATTTTGTTTGTTAGATGTTTTTGTGATACTACCATGACGAATACTTTCTTTGTTTTGTGTATGGAAGTTGTTTTGAGGAAATTCATGTAGCAGTTGCATGATAGGTATTTCATACCTCTCTGTGTAACTGGTCTAAATTTTTTTAACACAACTCAACCATACACTCTAATAGGGTTTCTGTATGTCTAGTATGAGCAAGAATATTCTTTGTGTGCTAAGTCAAAGTCAATGCAATGGATAAAACACCACCTTGGTTATTAATACCCTAGTGCATTGTATTTGTTTGCTACATCAAAAAGAATTTCTAAAAGATACGAAGCCTCTATGAAAGCAAAAGAAAAACTCATTAGTAACTAACAACATCAAATTTCTAATTATCTCTAAATCATCAAACACTTCTTCTAACTAACAACTCCATCCTACATAGCAATATCATTAGTACCACATGGATCCTGCATCCACCATTTCATCAGTACATATCATGACAATAATAAAACAATAAAACATCACACATCATGTATAATCATCCATCACATATATACGATATCATCACCCATCACATACATAATAAATCATCATCGATCATATATCATCATCCATCACATACATAAGATATCATCATCCAAAATATATCATCATCCATGTCGCATACATAAAATATCAACATCCATCATATACATAATAAATCATCATTCATCACATAGATATATAAATCATACATCCATCCATATCATATGCATACATCAAAAAAGTACAAAACATGAACATGTTTACATCATTATCCATAATCATCTCATAAACACATAATAAAGCCGAATAGAAACATGGTATCTCATATATCATCAAAACTGAGAATTTCGTATACATCATCAAGTAACATGTGTGATATCATATACAAAAAAAATACATATATATGAGGCTGATGAATGTATATACAAAAATAATGTCTACACAAAGTCTCTAATATAATAAACATCATACAAGATCAAGGAACAATCAACCTTGTTGACCATCCCAAGGTGGGGATCTTGGCTACTCCTAGCTCTGATGAGATGGTTGTAGGATGACTGGAGACTGATGTGGCTACCTCATTGACCTTCCACTTGAGTCTATGTCCATCGTCTAACTCGACTCTCCCAAGCAAGGATGCCTCTATGCTTTGGGAACAAATGCCTCATATAATGTTTGATAATAAGTGCTCTGTTGCATCAGTCGATCTCGCTCAGCCTGATACCAAGCCGTGGGAATGGATGAGGCTACTAAAATCTTGGCAAATAATCTCTACTGCCTCTCTGTGGCCAACTCCTACCTCAACTCATCTTGCTCTTGATGGAGGAAATCTCTCTTGGTAGTAAATACCACAACCTGTTCCTTAACAGCCTGCCTCTATGCGGTCTTTGCATCCCTCTCTACTGTCAACTAGGAAATATGAGTCGTTGCCATTACATCCATCTATGGAGGACCTTGTGGTACCTATTGATCCTGATGAGGTTGACCCTGATGGTGTTGACCATCCTGTTGTCCATCATGTCTTGCTCTATCCAACTTCTAAACAATGATCCTTAGTTGTTGTCTCTCACCCCTTCAACTAGTCACACTAGCTCTCCCTATGACTGGCTCATCGCCAGTAGGATCTGCGAAATGAAGTATGTTTTAAAGTTTTGAATTCAATTCATAGTCTTAGGATTTACATTATTTTATTTCATAATTTTAGAGCTTCATTAATTCATGAGTAATGGGTTTTGGAATCTTAATCTTATTTGAATTAAATTAGTTTGATTCATTTGCTTTCCTAATGCTTTATTCCCCCCTTACAATAGTAAGAATAAATCAAAATACATACTAGGTAGTTTTTGTTAGTGTAAATAAAGTCATTATTTACCTAGTTAATCAATCACCTTTCTAGGATTGACCTATTCACACCTAGCTTAAGTTTACTTAGCTTATTTCATACTTGTGTCCCACTTCATAAAAAGCATTGATACATGTGTCATCATCACTTGAGACACCTATTAACACATTCTCACACATTTGGAAGTGAGCTCACAAGTGTCCCATCTTTGGAGGATTAGTCTATTGTTTAGTCCTACCTTCCTACCTCGTCCACCTTGCCTATATATGCAAGGGTTCTAATTGTATTTACACAATATTCATTTTGTATTGATAGACATACTATTGTGCTCATAATTTCAATTATGGAAGGTTATCAATTCTAGCCAGGGAAAACTTTAGTGGCGAATGTTCACCAATTGGTGAATTCTAGAAATTGGCGAATTTGCGCAAACCAACAAGGTGTCCAAATCGCTCGGATTTTACGAACTATAGGTCCAATGCATGTCCATTAACCAATGAATTTTTTTTAATGAGGCATATTTAAGCAACAAATTTTCTATAACAAACTATGTGTTTCAAATGGACCAACTAATATTTTCGCCTACAGTCCTGGAAGCATGTAATAAAACACCTACATATTCACCAATACTATTAAAACAACATTGTATCAGGACCCATTTCGCCAATTAAAATTTACAAATAGTTGCTTGTGAAGACCCATTTCACCAATTAAAATTTATAAATAGTTGCTTATGAGGACCTATTTCTCCAATAAAATTAAAAAATAATTACATTTGAGGACACATTTCACCTTGAAAATTATAACGTATTGTTGTATAAGCATGTAGGATTCACCAAATTTTTAATATACCATTTAAAAATCCCGTGGAATTCACCAAATATGGAATCATGGATTGATATAAATACAATCGAAAGTGTCATTTATTCTTACACATTTTGTTCAATTCTGAGGTTCTACTTCTCGATTCGAAAGTTAGCGAAAGCCGAAAATGTATACTTAAAGGTGAGTGATCATTTCTTCATAGTGTTATTAGTAGTAATAATAAGTTTTATTTATCTCTTTTCCATTCTTGCTTCAGTCTTAAAGATGATATTGAGTAGGGAATGGGATCTATATTCTCTATCCTTCTTAAACAAGAAGACATTTTTTTCCATTTTTTATTTGAAGTGAGAGATCAATATGTCGAGCAACTCAAGCAGTAAGGGTAAGGCTCCTGCCGCTCCTTAGGGTGGTGAAGAGACTGAGAGGCCATCAAAAAACCCAAAACTTAGACGTACCATACAGTCTTACTTTGGAATTTCTAAAGCTTCTGATCCATCAGGTCAAGATGGAGCTACATCATCAACTCTTCCACCAAATATTAATGAAGAAGACATTCACAATACCTCACCACCACTAGAAGGTCAAGTTGAGATTGTCATTGAGTTAAATCAAAATGTATCAAATGAGGATGGAAATACCGCAAAAGATGTTCCAAGGGATACCCTGGTTAGCCAGAATGAGATAATTGACTTGGATGAGGAGGATGTTGGTAGCAAGAAAATAAAAAGCAAATAAAAAATGGGCTGCAAGTGGGAAATGACAGGGAATTTTCAACTTGGTTGGTTGTCAAAGTACCCATTCATTGTACTAGTGGGGAAAGAAAATGATATTGAAAGTGCAACATTGGCCCAATGTATGATTTGTAGTTGGAAATGTGGAAGATACAAGATGATGCAACTAAATATTGACACTATAGAAAAGCATATCGGTAAATTTTATGAAAATAAAATCACAAATAGAAAGGAACAATCAGTCGTACGATGGAAATCAAAGGAAGAATGTCTTCATGTTAGGTATGCCATGGATTATGAAGAGCATGACCAAATAATTTTGAAGCTTGATGCACGTAAAGGTACACTTGAGGCTCAATTTGGAAAAGAAATGGAAGCAACAAATATGTCAAAAACTATTCAGATGAGTGTTGTTTTTCATATTTTGTCCAGAGGGCGTCCTATGACAGACTACCCAAAATATTCTAGTTTATTATCTTATTTGAATGTTCCTTAGTATCCCTACTCACATTGGTCAGTAAACACTAGATGGGAATGGGCAAACTGTCTTGCTACAGTGGAAAAGGAAGATTTAAAGGATAAAGTAAAAGAGTCAAATTTCATTGCATTATCTTTAGATGAAGTTATTGCGGTAGAAAATACTTATTGGGTGTGCATGCATTTGTATACTGTAGAATGACATGTTCGCCAAGATCATCTTCTTTCTGTTCATAAAATGAAGGACAATTCAACATCACAAAATCTATTTGAACTAGTCAAGAAATCTTTGAATGAAATTACAGGTATGGATGAGTTGAAAATTGCCAAAAAGTTGGTGTGTGTAGGAGCTGATGGAGTTGCAGCGATGCAAGGTCAAAGGACCGTTGTTTGCACAAAGTTACAAACTACTTGTGCACCATACATCCTTTTCATTCACTGCATGGCCCATAGAATGAATTTATCATTCAAAATTGTAAGCCAGTTTCCTACAATATCAAAAGTTGAAATTCTAGTCCACGAGATCCACGTATACATCTGCCAAAGTCCCAAACGTTTCACAAAATTTCAAAATTTTGTTGAGGGAATAACACTAGGAAACAAGCTTCTCAAAGATGTTGATACCATGTGAATCTCCCTGCATGTACCAACGCAACGAGTTCTTTCAGAATATCAATCCTTGATTGGAGTGATGTATGAGCATCGCAACACAGTAGACAAAGCTCCTGACCTCTTACATAGGTTAAGTGATATAGAGACACTCTTGACTTTAGCTAGTCTTCTCCCCATGCTGGATGTGATGTACAATCTTGTGAAGAAATACCAAGACATAACTATGTATATTAATGAATATGCCAATCTACGTAAACATACATGCTTGGCCCTCGATCATCTATATCTATATCTAACACAAGAAGGTCCAAATTATTTCATGTGGCGGAAAATTAATGGTTTGAATAATCCTAATAATTATTTTCAGTTTAATGCAAGTGAGCACTTATGTATCTGTGTAAATGGATATGAGATACCAATGTACCATTGTAAGACAACCAGGTGCTCTAGCAGAGAAGTAGCTGTTAATGAGAAAGATTTTAATGGCATTGTTAAATCTGTTAGTGATAATTTGAAGGAAATTGCAAAATCTCTTTCCTTAGAGATTCATGAAAGATTCCCTCGACATGAAATAATTGAAGCCATGGATATTGTGTATCCTCAATTTTGGGAAAACTGAGATAACCCAAAATATTTTCATGATCAAGTAAAAATCTTGATCGAACATTTTTTGAAAACTGTAACATATAATGAGTAGAAAATAGAAGGAATTTTAAATGAAGCTAAGCTTAGAAAACAATCTAGGATTTTTGCAACATCTATGAGGGACCAGTATAAATCCATGGCAATGGACAAGGCCTTTGAACCAGGATCAATAAAAAAGCTTTGGACAAACTTAGGTCAGAGTGAAATATTGTGTGATTCAATATTAGAATATTTCAAACTTGTTGATTTATGTCAAACAATGATATTGGGGTCGGTGGAGGATAAGAGAGTTTTCAGTACTTTGGGGTTTTTGAAATCAAAGTTACAAAACAAACTAGACAAGAATTTGGAAAATTGCTTGAGGATGAAAGGAACTGCGTATAATGTCTTTAATTTTTATTTTGAAAGGGCACTCGCAATCTGGAGGTCCACATGTGAAAGAAGAGGGACTGGGTTGTGAAAAAATCCAATTCCAAAGGCTAGTACTGGTGGCATTGGCACTGGCAATGGGACTGGGAGAGATGACATTGACAAAAATCACACAATGAATGTTGAATTTGAGACACAGGCCGAAGAAAACGAAGAGAAGACTCAAAATCAAGATGACTCTTTTACTTTTTTTCAAGATGAACGTCAGTTTGAGGACCCTGACTCTATTTGGGAAATGAAAGAGAATTAGCAGCTTTTAGGTATTTATACTGCACTTCATGATTCATGAATCAGTTTCCATTGTTCCAAACTGTAGTTGATGATATTTTATATTGTATTCAATGAAAATTGAAATTGTGAATCATTGCACTTCATGAATCATATTCCAAACTGTAGTTGATGATATTTTATATTGTATTCCATGAAATTGTGATATTTTTATATTTTATATTGTATTCCATGGTATTGAATTTGATATGTTATTCTGCATCATTTTCAAAGAACAACACTTATCATGCTACTTATAAATTCCATTCACACAATCTTTGATAAATAACTGAAAGGAATATTAATCCATTCCTTGAACATAAGCTAACAGTTCAACATCCATAACTTATAAGCTAACAAAAGCTAATAGTTCAACATAAATAACTTATAAAGGCATCCACACAACTTAAACAATAAAAGCTTAAACTTCCAAATCACCTAAATTATACTGAGAAATCCTTATGCATCCATCACCATAAAATATTTATTCACAGATAAACATTCCACAGCAATGAAACTAACCAAAAATCTATCATTCCAATAATAGACAATCCACTGGAAAACTACTCAACAAAAGCACAATAAATCCACACACCATAACTCAAAGATTACATATGCATGAACTTCACCATTGTCTTTCTTTATTGAAATAACAGAAAAGCAGTAAAAATAGCAGAGTTTTTTTTGTCTTGATAACGATTTCTTGAAGACAACTGTTTTAGAAATTAAAATAAAAAAGTCTTTGAAGTATCAAGAGAGCCAAATTAAAGAAAATAACATAAAAACTAAAAACTAAACAACGGTCCCACTCCCAACATCGACTCCTTCGCTTTATATTATTTCCACCTCTTTGTCCATCAATAACGCCTCATGTGCCTTTATTCTTTGCTTGTATTCCCGGTACTTGGTGACAATTGTGGTGATGTTTTTGCTTCCTGGAGTCATGGTGATTTGCACTCATACACGGTTTGTCTAAGCTAGAGTTTCATAGATATTCTCACTTTCTGACTTATATAGGTTTGTAACTTACTCAATTTTTTGAAGGAGTTTGTAGTGGCCATCTTAGGATCAACTACTTCTCTATGATACACCTCTTTAAATTCCCTCAATATGTCTACAAGATCCAATACATTTTCATCGAACCCATCTGTGAGGTCCACTTCAAGAGCATTGAAGTTGTACTTGATCTACACCAATATGTCAAAGTATTTTTCTAACACTTTATTGATTTCCTTCATATAATCTTCATATATTGTCAATTTCCACTCCAATGAATCATACCAACTAGGATCAATTTCTTTAGGGTCATCCACCAATTTTTCTCTTATTAACAAAGAGTGCTCCATGGAGACTAATTCTTCAATTTCCTTTGAAAGCAAAAATGTGCTATTATGCTCTCTCCTAATCTATTGGAGCTCACCTACCAATTCCTTTGTTTTATCAAACACATTAACAAACATTTTCCTAAATTTAGTAATTTGGAAAATGTCATCCTGATAAAGCCCTTCTATCCATTCACTGGAAGCTTTAGCATAACGTAGATTTTTCCTGACCCATTGCACAGTGTCAGAATCAATACCTTGAACATTTGAGCTTGAGGCTTCCTCAGTGGTTGGAGTCACAATTGATGAAATAAAATTTCTTAAAGCAAGATTATGAGATTGCAACTGAAGGTTCTCCTTTTTCAGTTTTTTTGCTCTTTTGATTAATGCATTAATAGAGTAATCAACATGATATGCATCACCTTCTAAAGTAGATGGCCCCATATGAACATGAATAACCTTGTAGTCAGCTTCCGTTATCTCATTTTTGTTTAGGTCCTTTTGTGGATCAACAATCTCCAACATTTGATGCCGAGTAGTGGAATCAGTGACAATTTGTGACATCTTCTTAGCCTTTTTGGGCTTTTGGTGACCTTGCAACAATATGGCAACTGTATCTACTTTAATTGCCATTTCGGGAATATTCTTTCTTTTCTTCTCAACTGCTTTCTTTAACCATGCTGGGGAAGATGCCACTGACACTAATCCAGTGTCTCTACTTACAACACTTACATTTTCTTTTTCTTTTTTTAGTTGATTGAACATAAATAGCTTTTTCAGTTGATTGAACAAAAATAATTTTTTCAGTTGATTGAACAAAAATAGAAGTATCTCGTATTGGAGAAGGGGGAACTTCAAAGAATGTGGGAAAATAATTATCATCAATTATTTGTTGAAAAATTCCCTCAGAGTCTGTAGGCACTAGCTTTTCTTAACTATCCTTTTTCTTAGGTATCGAGGGTACACTATCCTATTCACAAATTGATTTTAGCTTAGCCCTAGAGTCTTCTGGCTTCTCCCCATCTCCTCCTGACTGTGATCTAGTTCCAGATGACCTAATTGACTGCTTTGTAGTTGATATATTTATGCCAAAGGCATGCACAGTCCCTTGCTCTTTTCTCTACGAAACTCTTTGCTCATGGGGAGAACCCACACTTTGGCGAGATTAACTATTCAACCAGTCTGAAGTTCTTTTCAAAACAAGGGAAGAAAGGAAAATGAAGTCTGAAACTTCATCCTCTGACCAATTAATTTTGTACAAGGGCTTACCAACAGGGGCCCGATATTCAGGATCAATGATCACCGAGTCTTCTTGTGCATCTTCTGGAATATTGAAAGAAATACCAAAATCTTGTATTTTCCTTAGGGTCAATCTCATGAAATTTCTTCTATACACCTTTCCTTCATCTGTACAGTCTTCCCAAAAATCTTCAATATCAGGGCAATGCTCATAGCTTCCAGCTCCATACAGATTTTGCTTAACATAACCCTTGTTATCAAAATTAGTTCTCATGGGCAAACACTGAAAATTGAATTCATTCAGGGCTCTCTGCACACCCCTAGCAATATTATTACTTTTTCAAGAAAATGAAGGCATGGACAATGGAAAAGCATACCCCTTTTTTCCCATGTTTGAATATTTAACATTTACAATGGCCATCTACCAACAAACTTCAAGAAAAACCAGGAAATCACTTGGGTAATGGGGAAATTTCAATGGAGCTTTCTCAAAACCTCTAATTCTAAGATAAGTAAATTTGTTGAACTGAATGTAGAAACTTCCAAACCTCAATACTAGAGCAGCCGCTTCAGGTGAAACCCTAAGCTCAGGTTCTCCATCAATTTTTCTCACAATTTCCATTAGAAATGCGTCATTGACGCGACAAAAACTCCTCATTCCAACCTCCTTAGTAAGATGTGGAAAAGTTCTATACACAAGCGTGTCCGACGTCGAAGACCTTTGCGGTTCCAACCCTGCCCAAAAAACCTCTTGACTGGCTAGAATGTAAACCAGGTATGAGCACATGTGGAAGGCAACAGTTTGTCAAAAATTTATCAATTGCTCATTTAAATCATAACAAATAATCTCACCCTAGTCAATGAATTTATTTTTATTACAAATCAACAAAATAAAATGGCACATCCAAAATTCAAAAAGAGTCCGAACATGCATTACCAACCACATGATGTAGCAAGGTGATAGCATCTGAAATTTCATCCTTAAAATGAACCCTTTTAAGCTTTGTTGGCAACTTAGACTTACCCTTTTTCTCAAATTTCACCCAATTCCTTGCAATGGAATTTTTGCACCATTCCTCATTCATTATGAAAAATTTGTCACCAACAGTTACAAACATTTCCTCTACAATTTACCTCTCTAGAATTCTTAATGCATGAGAAATCACTTCAGGAGTAATTCTTGCAATGACTAACCCGTCCACAACTCTAATTTCCCGAGTCTCTGGAATGTAGCCCCTTGTGCACACAATCACCAAGTTGATGCTTTGTACAGCCTTAGGAAAACCTCCTGCATGCGCCAAACCGCTCTGCAAAACTTTATCTTCCAGTGCTATTCTCTCCCTTTTCTCCAGGCGCACCAAAAACTCCTTCAAATTGATGTGTCCAATTCCAGTGTCCCTCACACTAGACCAATCATTTTGAATTCCACTCTACATGAGCACAAATTCAAGGAGATAGAATGTTTACACTTGAGAAGTACTAGCATTGGCAAAGAGCGGGAATGCAGGCTAAATGTTTGAGTAAAAATTTGCCACCCACTTATGCTATTATTTTTTATAGGACGTGCATTAAATGTTGCATTCAATTTCATTCCTCGAAAAGATATCCTTTAAACCTACATGCTTTTTGAAATTCCTAAAAATACAACTCAAGGTTAGTCTGTACATAGCATTCAATGAGATGTCAGATGACAACGCCTTTGAAAGGAAAGATAAGTCCATAATGTCATGTGGTCGCTAAAACTTGGAACCTTAGAACCAAAGTCTAAAGTTTCAAAGTTTTTGAAACCTCCGACCCACCGACTACAAAGATGACCAACAAAGACTTGCAACTCAACAAAGTGAACCAAGTCGGGGAATCATGAAGTTATGAAAATTTAGAACTCCGTGACAAGGTTATAAAACTCTGACTAGCGACTAAGGTTAGGAAAATCACCAAAATCGTGACTTTGAGTGATAGTAACCACAACAATGAAACTAACCAAAAATCTATCATTCCAATTCCAATAATAGATAATCCACCAGAAAACTACTCAGCAAAAGTAGAATAAATCCACACACCATAACTCAAAGGTTACGTATGCATGAACTTCACCATTGTGTTTCTATATTGAAATAACTCTCTCATCCTCCACCAACTACAAAGATGACCAATAAAGACTTGCAACTCAACCAAGTGAACCAAGTCGGGGAATCGAGAAGTTACAAAAATTTATAACTCCATGACAAGGTTATAAAACTTGAAGGACTAGTGACTAAGCTTGTTTTTCTCCCTTATTTTGAGTCTATCATCTCTCCAGCTGTAACATTTTAAATGAATTATTAATGAAATTTGATCAATGATCTTTCATTAATCTTCTTTGTCATTATGTATTGATGTATGTTTTAATTATGGATCTGGTTTAATGAACCAGTTAAAGTACCTTGATTAAAGCATGAATTCATATAAATGTTTAGTGGATTTGATAAGTAGTCATGGAGATTGAGTATTGATGTGTGAATTGTAATGCAATTTCACTAATATTATGGATGCCTGGAATTAAAATCACCTTATAGTTCATATTTTAATTGTGTTAAAAGTAAAACTTGAACATGTACTCAATGATTCATCACTCAACTCAATGCTTAATAACATATTAACAATAGTATTAGTAGCATATACAACAATGAACATCAAAAATCGTTTAAAGTGTATCTAGTTATTGAAACCACTACTAGACCTTTTCTTCAAATGATAAAATAAATAATGCAAATAATTGAACATCAACACATTACTAAAGTATAAATTTGAGCTTTTTTATTGATTATCACATGAAGGAATACATAGAGGCATTGGAAATGCAAAATCTTGCTCAAAGACAACTCTGCACAGAGCTGAGTTGGAACTTTGAAACTCATATTATCAAAAATCAAATCATTGCAATACCTTTTCTAGAAACTTCCATTGTTCAGGTGGTGGAATTGTCATTTGTTCTAACTGATGTTGTTTGACTTGAAGATTTGTTAACAATTCATGATTCAAATTGGAACTTGCCTTGGATTCTTCAGTCAATTTTGCATTCAAGGTTAGAAATGGTTTGATGGAATCCAAATAGTTCACCACATCTGGGTTATGAGGAAACTAGCCCAAATCAATCTTCCTTGCATCCTCCATCTTCTTTTTGAAATCATTCTTTCTAATGAATCGCTCATTTGTGTCAAAAGCCTCTAGAAAACCAAGCTCTGTGAAGTTCCTTACATTTTCATCCACCTTCTTCTTGTCTGTATCCAAATGAAAATATTCCTTTGTTTCATGCAGTCTCAAACACTTTTCAATGATAGATGACAACGTCATTGATGTAGCGAGTCGATTAGTAATCCCTTTTGATTTCAAAAAATTGTCACTGGCTTTGTAGACTGTTTGTTGAATTTGATTTGTAGATTTCTCTAACGCCAGCACATTTTTATTGTCTACTAAATATTTTTTGAGCTTCTTATGATGTTGTCTGATAGCATCAATCAATTGAAACATGTCACACAAATGATCAATCCTATGCATTATTTCATCCTAGATCTTTTGTTTCATATGCCTCATTGTTTCTCTACAAAATGTAGATAACTTATTTTGACAAGACTTAATTTCATTTTTTGCTTCTATCAGCTCTGCCTCCAATCTTTCATTTCTTTTTGTCTCCTCCAATTTTTTTTCCCACTGTGCATTTCCATTCACAATGCTTCATCTTAATTTTTCTGAAGTGGATTTTTCCTCATCATATTTCTTGTTGCTCTCATCTAGCCTTTGCTTCAGTTCATTCACTATAGTCTCATTCTACTTATCCTATTTGCTTTTTGATGTAGAGGTAGATTTTTTTATTCTTTTTTTCTAATTCATTGCTCTTGTTATCTACTGCTTTCCTCTTTGCTTTCTCATTTGCTAGGTCTTCCTGTAACTTTTCAATTTGAGTCTGCAACCTTTTTTTCTCTCTATCTTGATTTAGCAATGATGTGTACACCAATTCATTGTTCTTCTTTGATACATTAATTTTGTTAGTATCTTTGAGTCCAGAAAATTCCAATTGAATATTGTTCACCGGGAATTCAGATTGAGCCATCTAATTTGCTGGTTTGTTTTGAACTGTGGGAACAAGAATTGTGTACTCCATGATTTCTTTATTTGTGTCAAATGTGGGTAATACCATGGTTGTTGCAGGCTCTGAAGTTACAACATACACACTCTCCATCAGTTGCTTCTTTTCTTTTTTATTCATGTCTGATTTCTTTTTAAACTCTTCAATGTAATCAAAGCCTAGGGATGCAGGAACAATGGAATGCTTGAATGGTGAAGAAATAGGAGTACTTGCAGTTGCTAATGATGTCACAGCCAGACTAACTAGCAGTGGGGGAGTGCCTGGAAATAACTCCTTTGTGGTGGATCCACTAGTAGTGTGAATTGGACATGTCAAAATCCTTTGCCTCTTCTGTATGCCTTGATCACTTGGTGTTTCTATGGTATATTGTATTGTTGTCATCTTGTGTGTAATTTGTTGTTGTAGCACATGTTGACAACTACTAGTACTACTGCCCATACCATCATCACCAGAGGCAGTGCCAGTTTCACTAGCATGTCCTTGTTGTGATTGTGTCTGACCATGAGGATGAGGATTTGAAGCTCTAACAAATTGACTTGTATGCCCTAGGTCTACTTTTTCATCTCCAAGCCCAAGGCCAGATTTATCAACTGGTTTTCTATGCTCTACATCTGTTACCTTCCAAGGGCCTTATCTTTGCGACCCCAAAGGACCACCTTCATAACCCATTTTTTCAGCTATGGCTACTCTTGTAGTATATGCTTCTTTTGTGGCTTCACTTAAACCAAGTTTGAAATTGACATGGATTTCTTCTTCCCTATCATCATTATATTCATCATCACTTTCTCTATCTTCTTGTTCATCTGGATGCTCTATATTCCACAATTTGCTAAACTTACAATCTTCTTCGTTATCTCCATACTCTACAAGAGCTCTTGGATCACCTAGCTCCTTCCTCATAGACCAAAAGGTAGTAATTCTTGACCATGACCAATTTTTTTCTATAACTTCCTTCTCTAGAGAATCTAGCATTTTTACTCTACTAGATGGTTTATCACTTCTTTCATAAAAAATGTTGTACCTCTTGATTGTCTTTCGATGCAATGCCATAATTTCTGCTAACAATTGTTCAAAAGAAATACCATTCTCAACAACACTTTTCTCCATTACAATTTTGACCTCATCCCAAGAATCCTTGTTTCTCAAGTTTTCAAGCAAGGGTTTACTTTGATGTTGAATTCTACTTGCAACATTCTTATTAAGCACAATCATTGATTTAATGGTGTCACATGGATCATATTTCCAGTAATAGATATGCTTTTCTCTCGAATGTGAACCCTCTGCATGAAAAAAGGTAAAAAAGGAAATAAGGTCTTCTTTTGTTGACCAACAAAGTGTAGTCCATAAGTACTCTGCATCTGCCTTACATATTCCAAAGCAAAAACCCTTTCTGTCACATGTATTGGAAGTTTGGATGGTTGTATTCCCGATCCATAAAATCTTAGCACAGTATATTCTTCCATTAAGTACCAATTAGCCAATTGTATTTCTTTTCCTAGTTGAATACAGTTTCTACATGACATAGGCAATCTGGGAATTGGAGTATTTGTATTTGCTTGATGCAATGGAGCCAAAAATTAGTCTACAAAATGACTGTAGTTCCTTCAAGAATCATGCATCATTATCATAGTGGTCCATTCATATATTGGAGCCATTTTCTTTTCCTCAGCATCACTATAGGGCTGAATTTGAAGCTTGTTTGTTTGAAACATTCCTCTAAATTTGAATAGAAAAAGATAGCATGAGTAAGTTGTGAACCTAAATGTCTTGGTGGAACCTCCTTTAATCATTAAAAATTGTTTATGTATGGATTCTACAATGTGCCCAATAAAATTATATTTGACATGTGGAACACCATAATGGATATTATATACCATTTCAAGGAGGTTTGCACCCACTTCCAAATTGCTATCCAGTCTGAGGAAAAATGCTAGCATGGAAATAGTATCCTAAACCCATGGTTTAAAAATATCCAAACCATAAGGAGGCTTATGATCACCTTTCAATTTGTTTCGACTATCCTGAACTATTTTATTTAAGAAATAATTTTTCTCCATTTCAGCCACTGCTTCATAATCACTAGCAAGATTTTCTAGGTCAATGTGGAATTTTCCAAATTCTTCGGTTGTAAACCCTAACACTTTTGCAAGTTCTTCTGCATTAATGTATAACAATTCTTCTTTGCTATCTTTGTTAAAAAATTCTCTTTTGTTATCATCATAATTTTGGGCACAGACCATGATAAATTCTGGGCAAGGGAAAACTTCATGTAACATCATGCGCCCTAATCCAGTTACCCACGGTGCATTGATACTATTAACTTGAATTTTCTTTGAGGCCTTATTCTGATATGAAAATCTAAGTTCTAAAGTACGCCTACGATAGGTTTCAGGATCATAAATATCATGGTATTCATCAGTGAAACCTGGGGTTTTAATCAATTTTGCATAATATATTTTTTTATCCGATATTGCTCTAGTGGTATTGCTGGTAGACATGCTTATACAATGTGAAACTGTGAATTCCCTAATAGTCCTCCTTAATTTTTCTTAATTCTTAAGTCTCTTAACCCTAAACCCAAACTTCAAAGTTTGACAAAATAAGATTTTAAGAAATGTCAAACGATGAAACATAGTCGTAGGAATTCTTTCACTTACTCAGATTTTGATTCTTGAAAAGATTAATGCTGACAGTTGTGGAAACTGGGTTACTGGAATGGATTTGTTGGAAGTGGAACTATGGAACTAAGAATAGGGTGGTGCACTGCAATGAGCAAATTGAAGACTAAAATGTCCTCATGTGTTGACCCTCTCATTTAAAAATAAAATCACTTAGTAGTAGAAAGTGTTTTTTTTTTCAAACATTAAAGTGAATGGAACTGAAACATCTATGTGTTGCTTCTGAACTACACAATTAGTACATGGATGACAACATTTAAAATAATCCATTTAGTCCTACATTGACAACAAATTCTAAACCGTTGATCTTTGTAAATCTAACGGTTATAGGGTGATTTTGAAGGTTTAAGTTCGCAACCCTAGCGCTCTGTGCATTTCATTCTGGAATGCAACTACAACCATACATCAAATGTTCATTGAACGGTTGAGTAATTTATGATATAAATAATAAACATGTGTTTTAAAGTTGTTTTAACCTTTAATGCGCTAGGATTGACATCAAGGCCTTAATAAAATGAATTACAATGTCACATTAATAGCACAACCATTATTTTATTACAACTGAATTACATTGTTACATTATTACATAGTACAAATACAAATGTAAGCGCAAGCGCCAAGCTTTTGCTGGATTGCTGGTGAAAATGTAAATGTAATACATGTTTCTCTGAAAATAAATGGGACTTACCGGGTCAACCATGCGCTCTGAAAATAAATGCATGGGGAATAGAGGGCCAATCAAACTAGGGAAATGGGAGCTGTGAAGATACAAAATGTACTTATCCCCTTTGAAAATTAGAGTCATGCAAAAGATGAGGGGTTGTAAAACTGCTCCCATCTTCTACTTGTAGCTTCCATGCACTGGGAGAGCACTTATCTCCATCAGAGCTCTTCATCCTTGCTCAAAACTTGTCTGAGAAGTCAGGTGAACCAAATCAACTTCTTTCCAATTCCACCCATTCTGAACTTGAAGGAAATTGGTCTTTTACTCTGTAACTACATAATTGGAGGTAGGAGAATTTAGAGTATCCCCAATAATACCACATCATCTTCTTCCTGAATCCTTATTTTCCCTACAAAATGAAAACCCTTATGACAATTCAAACATTGCACTCAATAGTATAGCCTTTAGCCTTCAACGAATGATTTCAGTTGTGCTCACTATCCTTATTTATGGGCCAATAGTGCCACTACCAGCCTGGTCCCTGTGTACAACTCACACGTGTCACGTGTGAGGTTGGGTATAGTCATAATCACAATTCGTGCAAACCAAAAAACCAACTTAATTGATTCATGTAACTTAAGCCTTACATTTACAATTTAAATGTTTAATTTAATTGATGTTTGGACTTTAATAGCCTGGCTACATGCAAAATGTACCTCAAGATGACAAGCTGTCAATTGTCAAAATCATGTGTGCCACTCAAACGATATGAAATCATTACAAATCTTGTTTCACTAGATCACTGGATTATTGGCATCATCATCTACCAAATTGTTCTATAGTACATCATGCAGCTTTCAATATAAAGTTATCCAATCAATCACTCTGGATGTTCATATGGCATTAATTCGTGTCGTCGTCGGTAGTACCGCAACCACACTTTCTTCAAAAACTAAGATATGACATTAATGAGCGATGAGCCTGATCTCGCCACGTGTCTGCATCTAACAGTTCTAGTGTAATTCTGGAGGCTTCAATTCACAAATCTAGTGCTTCAAATATATACTTCTGGAATGCAACTACAATCGTCCATCAAAAATTCATCCAACAATTGTGGTTATATTGATTTGTGCTGACATCTAGCGACAGATATGGAATATCCTTCACACATATGGAAGATTAAGCTTTTAAGCCCTGGTCCTATGTTCTTCCTAGGCGGTCCCTCTTTTAAAACAAACTTTATGCACATGCATATTTCTGCCTCTTAAGTTCTTCTATCACTCATCGCCAAAATCCTTCAACCCATCGGGTTCATTATCGCGATGAGCGATGAGCCTTGATCTTGCCATGTGTCTGCATCTAATGGTTCTAGTATAATTCCAGAGGTTTCAATTCACAAATCTAGTGCTTCAGAGATATACTTCCAGAATGCAACTACAACCGTCCATCGAAAATTCATCCAACGGTCGTGGTAATATTGATTTGCGTTGACATCTCACCACTGAATTTTTTTTATTAGTTTAAGATTATGCTAATTTGCTAATGTTTTTTCTTATTCATTTGAAAATAGGTTTAATTCGCCAATGAAAATTTAAAAAACATTTCAATTCTCCAGGATTTTCCACAAACTTCGAGCGATTAGAAAAGATTCACCAATCGAGATTTTTTTTTTCCCGAAAAACAAAAAAAATCGCCACTAAAATTAATATTTTTATTGGGAAGTATACAAGATTCACCAGGATTTTACACCTTCACTGAGGGGGGGGGTTTCTTAAAGTTTTTTTTTTATTCTAGCTCTTTGTTTTTGACATTCTCCAACAATTTTCTTGTCCACAAATAACTCAAGATTGATGATTTTTTAGGCCAAAATAAGTCATAAAGTCTTTCCTAGTTTAAGCCACCACATGCTTGTAGGATCTCTTCATATGCATGTCTCTACAACATAGCATTCTCATGGTCATTGCAAAATTTTGGGAAATGATAAAATGCACAAATAACATTTTGTTGTGTTCAATGATAGGTAGATGTGTGTATAACTTAGAGTGTACAAAGAAGTATGAATGATGATGAAAAGAAGGATTAAGGATCATTGGTGAAAGAACTAAATGTCAAGGTCATGTGTGTCTTCAATTAATTTCATGTAATCATAAGCATGAAATATGTTGGCTTCATATGCATTTAACAATTAAAGAAATCGTTGATGGTACATGTGGATAATTATAGGACATGGCTATAAAAATAATATTTATTAACAATTTTTATGACAATTGACATGGTTGATAGAATTGTAGCAAGATTAAATTATAATTGAAATATTTGTATGAGTGACAATTCGATCTAATCATTATGTAACTTTAGGGTGTTGACATGACACTAGTTTATTTGTGGACACCACTAAATGTAAAGTGTACCACCATTGAAACTTCTCCCATATAAGAAATCATTTTTTTTTATATGTAAACATTTTAAGCCATAAAATTAATTCAAAGGTGCACTTAATTTAAAAATAAGTGATAGAACTACCTCCACTCAAGGTCTAATTTGAAGGTTGTATTTAGGTATTTAGGTATTTTTATCATAAAATACAAGTATAATTTTAGGAAGACTATATTGCATGAAATGGGAGTTTTTGGATTGGGGTGCTTATGCTATGACATATTTGTTAGTGAATACCTTTCTTTTAATTAGTTGTGATTTTCAATCTCTAGGACACAACAAGGATATTAATGGACCTAGAGACATTCATGAGGAATGGAGAGTTGGAAGTGATTCACAACTAGTGGGTGATGTTGGGAGTGCTAGGGTGTGTATCTCTATAGCTACTCAATCGAAACAAGGTGAAGTTTGGGTAAGTTGTGTGGTTCAAGGTGAGCACTCAGATCTTCAAAAAATTGTAAAACATGAAAGATCATAAAAGGAAGAGAAGGGTTGTTCAAGAAAACATGCAAAATCTTTTATTGTGAGATCTAGGGAAACCATTGTTATTTTGGCTTCAACATTTCTAAAAAAAAAAATTTAAATCTAATAAAATGGATGTGATCCCTTAAATTTTCTCTTTAAAATGATAATTTAGACCTCTTGGGGTTTACATGAAACAGTTTTTTGGTTGCTTAGAATTCATGACTTTATTGTGATCTCGAACATGAACATGTTTTGGGATTAATCTATACAAAAAGTGGATTATTTTAATTGGTAAGTTGTTTTTTGTATCCATTTAATTTTTTAATGCATGGTTATTTCATTTCTAATATGCTTTTGTACTATTCCTAACTATTATGGATTTGAAACAATTAAGTTTAGTTGTAGAACACAATTGAAATTAAAAATGAATAACTTTGTTGGCCAATCGAACTAGATACCGACCCCAAAAAATTAACCATCCTAAACTAAGACGCTGGCTATCCAGCCCCAGGAATGCACTCGACATGGATGCATGCATGATGTCTCCCGATTTCTTGATTTTCTCACTGTCAACTCCGTGCAAACAGATTCCGTGCAAACTTGGCAATGTTCAATAAAAAAAGGTCATCGTGACTTGCTCGAAGCGTATAGCCCCGACATGTTTAATAAAAATTTTTTAAAACATTTTAAATATAAAAGTTGAACATTTATTTTAAAAAATAAGATTATATTTTGATTTTATTTTTTATTATATATATATTATATTTATTTTATTTTTTCATGTAAAATTTTCTATATATAATTATAATTTTAATATTATAAAAAATCTTAAAATATTAATAAAATTTAATAAAAAATTTAAATTTTATTTTAATGTAAAATACTTTTTAATATTTAGTATAAAAATAATTTAAATTTTCAAAAAATGTTTCTATTAAATATCATAAATATTAAAATTTTGATATCTTTAATATAAATTAATATTAGAAATTTTGATAAAAATAATTATTTATAATTTTTAAATTAATTATTTATAATTATTTAATAAACTTATTTTTTAAATCTTATAAATATAATTATATATCTTTAATCAATATTATAATTTAAAAATAATAATCTATATTGAACATCTTAGATTTTAGTATAACTTAAATATTAAAATTTAATGTATAAATTTATAAAATATAATACTGTGATAGGTCGAATGTATGAGCGTTAGAAAACGAGCAGCAAACTAAAGAGTGTAAATAAACACCAAAACAACCTACACCTCAAGATTAGCCTAAGTTGGAATCAACACAAGATAAAAAACAACAAATGAAACATTATACCTTGTCTCGAATCGATCCTTTGGTTGGCCCTTCGATCTTTGATGTGTATGCTCATTGGATGGCACAAGATGCAAGATAAATGATGTTGTAATGATGGATGGAAATGAATGAAAGCATGAAAATGGCTAAGTGTCGATTGAAAAATAAAATTGCAAGAGTTTGGCTAGCAAAATGATCTCCAAAATGAGAGAAAAGAGGGGGTATTTATAAGAATTTTGAGAATTCCTAGAAAAGATGGATGGCCAAGATTGAGCCACCAATGATCAAGATGTAGGGCTAAGGTGAGTTGAGAACTCACAAACCCTCACATCTTGACATGTGGCATGTGATTTAGCCCTAAAAGGTGAAGTGGACATGAGGTGGAAGAATGGTACACGACATGGAGGGGGATACAAAGTACCTTGGGATTGGACAAGATCTCCTCATAAAGGAGGTCCTTGTCCCCATGTGTGTGAGGACATGTGAGGAATTAAAAATTCCTCAAATATTCTCATGGGGAGATGGGAAAGAATAAAGAATAAGTAGAGGACATGTGGGAAGAAGTGAAGGAATTAAAAATCCCTTTTGGGTGCATTGGGGGATTAAAAGGTGAATTAAAAATTCACATAGGGAAGTGGAGTGCCTTGCCCAAAAGGAGAAAGCCTTTAATAAGGTTGACTTAAGGACACATGCCATAAATGGGAAGGGGATTAGGTTGTATTAACCATATGATTAAGGTTGTGCAAGTACTTAATTAGATGGACTAATGACTTATTAGAAGCAAGTGGGAGATTATGGAGGATGTGACCCTAATGATGATTAAGGGTGTGCACATGCTAACCCTAGTTAATTAGAAGATGATGAAGGAATTAAGATGGATTAGAGACCAACTTGCAAAAGTTGGAGGATGCGACCATGAGAGAGAAAAGAGGAATTAAAAAAAATGAATTTTAATTCCAAAAGCGGAATATGACTAAATTAAATAAAATGGTGTATTTATTTAATTTAGAGGAGGAAGAGGGGTAAAGTATTTATAAAATTAAATACTTTATGACCCTTGTGTAAGATGCAAGGTATTAATTAAACAAATGGTTTAATTAATGTTAACAGATGGGATAAGCAACTAGATGAATAAGGAGACGTGTTTTTATCATATGGAAGTGATCAAATTAGATGTCTACAAATACAAACTTTTTAAAATAAAGATTTAAAGATTAATATATATGTATATTTAAAACTCCATAGAATTATATTATTAGAACAACTATGATCAAACTTATATATTAAATAGCTCCACAAAATTATATATAACATTTTTAAATTCATTAATAAACTTACTTTTTAAATCTTATAAATATAATTATATATCTTTAATCAATATTATAATTTAAAAATAATCATCAATATATTTAACATCTTAGATTTTAGTATAACTTAAATATTAAAATTTAATGTATAAGTTTATAAAATATAATATAAACTTTTTAAAATAAAGATTTAAAGATTAATATATATGTATAGTTAAAGCTTCATAGAATTGTATTATTAGAACAACTATGATCAAATTTATATATTAAATAGCTTCACAAAATTATATATAGCTCCACAAAATTATATTAATCATATAATTTATTATAACTTAGATATGGTTCGATGGTAAACCTCCATTTTCTATGAGGAGTAAGTCATTATACAATAATATGTTCATTTATATGTATTAAATCATGTTCATATATATATATATGAATTTAATATTCTAAAAAAATTAAATAAACATTACAATTTATATTCATTTTATATTAAAAAAATTTTAAAATTTAAAGATTTATCTAAAATCTTATATATGGAATATTTGAAATTTTGTTCAGAAAATTTGATCATAATTGTTTTCAGTAATTAATTTGAAAATTATAAATAAAAATTTATTTTTATCAAAATTGAGCCAATAATTACCTAGTCGTCCCTGTTAAAGCCTAACTGGTTCAAAAGCGACTCAATTTTCCAGTCCAAAATATTCTACGGGACAACGTACATAACTTGCTACCTTGAGTTGCCGGTCAAATGTGACAGTTGGCAGCGTTTGTCTTGTACTGCAATTTGACATCACCACAAACGTAAGCAAAGCTACCATCAAATGACGTCACCACATACTTTGCAATATTTTCAAGTGCTCATTTTAAGCCTTATATAAATGTATTATTTGAGTTGTCAGAATGTCCACATTCAGACCCTCCTATTTATTTGTTTATCTGATTATTATATATTTAAAACTCAAATAATTGAGTTGTCCAAATTTTTAAAAATATATGTAGTATTGATCTATGTGTGGTCAAACACATCAAGTTTTTTAATTAGATTTTATATCAATATTTTTCAAAATGTTTATATTAATATATTATGTTATAATTAGTACAATAATATTATATAAATATGATTAGATCAAGAGACATTTTACAATAACATATTCTATCATATAGTGACATGTTGAAAGAATTTTTTTATTTGAGCATAATGTTCACAATCACAATGGTCCAATGAAGGTTTAAACTTTAGTGACCGCAACAACAATGTCACAATTTAACTACCACACTATGCCATGAGTGACTACTAAAATACTATTTTATGTTAAATCATAGTTATTTAATGATAATTATTTATTTATCAATCAAATGAGGGGTTAGGGCCCTCTCCCATATAAATGTACTTAAAATAAAAAAATAGAGTTCATCTTACTCAATGGTAGATAACATAGACTAATACAATCACCTACTAAACAAAATAATCCATAGTTTAAAAAGTGGGTCATGCAACATACAAAATGCCCAAACTATATAATGAGACACTGATGCAAGTCCAATGACAAATTTTAAATTAAAAAAATGCATACTTGAGACCAAAGGAAAGTTAGAGAAGACCACAACAATCCAAGTCATATGACCCATCTTTCATTAGACCTTCCATTATATTTAAAGGTATTACTAAATATAAAAATAAAAGATCAAGTGGAATGTACTTGTGATATATTGCATTTTATATTTATAATAGAGAAGTAACATTTAATACATTGAAAGATTTTCACATTCTTTTATATTTTCGAAGAAATTCACACTCTTGCACATTCTTCTCATGAACATGACTTTAAATTATAAATTATATTTTAGTTTCAAAATTATTTTGTAGGATAAAATTAACTTTCAAAAAGTGGTTGACATAAAATCATAGTCTAAAATCAAATATTACACTCTTCAATGGTCAAATGGTTAATAACAATTTTGCAACTCACTCATAGTAAAAGTATATAAATAATTATCTAATTTTTATTAGTAAAATTGTATTTTATGTTTGATGTTGTGGAAGTAACATTTGATACATTGGAAGTTTATGGATTTCTTTTAGATTTTATAAATTCAATATTTTGCACATTCTTCTCATGAGAATGTCTATTTAAATTATAAAATATATTTTACTTTCAAATTATTTTGTGGAACAAAAATAATTCTAAAAAGTGGTTGACTTAAAGTGAAGTCTTTATGGGTGTTTATTTGTCCTTGTTTGGGAGACCCTGTTCTAGGGTGTTTGATCCTTCCTTCTTTGTTGTTCTCAAGTTTTCATTGTGTTGTCCTCTTGTTAATATGTTATTTTTGTCATGTTGTTGCAAAATCATTTTGTTGCCTCTTCCTAGTTATCTCTTGTTTTTCGGTTGGGGAAAAGAATCACACCCTAAAATCAAATATTACTCTTTAATGGTCAAATGGTTAATAGTAATTTTACATCTCACCCATAATAAAAATCCATGAATAGTTATCCAATTTTTATTAGTCAAAATTGTATTTTATGTTTGATGATGATGGAAGCAACAATTAATCCATGATTTTAGTTACTTATTTTATTAGCCAATGTTATATATAATTTTTAATGATGATGGAAATAACATTCAATCCATTGAATTGTTATCCCACTTTTATTAGTTAAAGTTTTATTTTATGCTTGATTATGATAAAATATTTTAAAAATCCACATTCTCAAGCATATTCTTCCCATGAGCATCTCTATTTAAATTATAAAATATATTTTGATTTCAAAACTATTTTGTTGGAAAAAATTAAATAGATAAAGTGGCCTATATATATCTTTCTCACTCCTCACAAGCTTCTTTCTTTTATATATATATAACAAAGGTTGTTTTTTGGTTAGAGTTTAAGGGATCCTAAAATATTAAGGATGATGAAGGTTTGGCTACTCACCACTACCTAATGGCTAAGTAGAGTGATAGATGGACTTATTTCAATTTCTTTATTACTCTAATTTCTATTGGTTATTTAAAAGGAAAGGTGATTCAAAGAGTGTTTTGAGAAAGTTTAGTGATAATTGATTAATAATGTTTTGATTATAGGGGAAAAATAGGTTTTGAAGGGACCCGAAACCCTTTACAACATAAAAGATAAAAAGCTACTCATAACTAAAAACATTGAAACATCAACAACAACCATCAATAGACCAATAGGCCAAAACACATAACCAACAACAAAAAAGCAGTAACAGAAAACAACACAGACAAGGACACTAATTCATATTCTTCAAGGTGTTTGCCACCTCAGTTTCCTAGTTTCAATGTAGCTCAACCATGTCCATCAGCTCTTTCTTCTCCTCTTCAAAGGTATTTCTTAAGTTGCTCCTGGCCCTTGTACTTGGGCCTTTTGCTTCATCTTTCCTCGCCTTCTTCCTTTTCCCTTTTAGGGACTAATCCTTCTCCATCAACTCAACAAAATAAAGTTGATCTTCTCTTAGTTCACTTATCTTATGAAAGAGGACCTCCAAATATTCAACATTGTTCTTAACTAAACTATGGTTAACATGAAGCAACTTCTTAATGTTCACATTGGTTTCATTAATCCTAACCTCCATATTAGAGAGACGCTTCTCACACAGGGTTTAAAAATCAACAAATACGTATTCTAGTTCCACGAGTATTTCAATCAAGATGTCTGAGGAAGATCCCTTTAGAACATTTGCAAATTTTCTTTTAGACTCCTAATTTTGATATTCACCCTATTGAATTCTTGCAAAATCCACTTGGCTAGTTTGAATGTGGAGGTGGCTCCCGAATGAGCCATGTTCAGGATTTTGAACATAGAAGTATTATCATCATTAAGGTAAGTGAAATCTTTAAAGAGGGGGCCCACCTTTAATGGCTTTGGTTTTCCAGTCTTCGAGCCCTCATCCTCATTCACAAACTTTCCACCAGAATGCTCCACACAGGGAGAAATACGAACAGAGGAGACATTGATTTCGATGGCTAAATCCACAACACCCTTCTCCTTGCCCTTCAAATCCTCCTTCACAGTCTAATTTTTTAGCTTTGCAATTTGCAAATAGAAACCCTATGCAATGTTTCCATGGATTCCTTACCATCAGCATTATCTAGCAATACAACCTCCTTCCGACCAACCATAGTAGAAACATGACCAGTAGCCTCCTTGTCTCCCTTAGAATAGGAGCCACCAAAGCTAAACTCAGTATCATTACTAGTGGAAGGGGAATCCAACTCCTGTAAAATTATCCTCTTAGCAACACCTTTCCTCTTAAGATTCCCCTTTTTTCATTTCTTAGAGGGGGCTAGTGCAGGGAACGAAGACCCATCCTCATCCTCTTCATTCCAATCCTCCTCACCACCAAAACTAGTATGCCACCCAGTCGAGAGGAAGTCTTCACTAATAGCCTTCTCCTTCCCTTTTAGTGACTTAGCAGGGATATGGGCCCTGACATGCTCCATAATGAGCAAAATAAGGCCCCCATGTAAAATAGGGGCCCACCTATTTTTCAAATGGGCATACCCAACACTTCCAATGAGGATAAAAGAAAGAAGGGAAACAAGATAAATAATCCATGCCTAAAATGGTTTAACAAAGTGAAATGATGACCAAGAATTGTAGTATAACGACCATCTAGGGTCACATACCACATGATTACCTCCATAATATCATCCCATATTTTCTTCAAGGAAGACCACTCATAGCCCCAAGAATTCAGCTTAATCAACTTCTTCCGGTTATCATCTTTAAAGAATTGCACCATGGCATCATCATTGTTTTCCTTTCTTTGAAAAACTTACGACCCATCATTGACAAGCTAGTGGAGGAGGCGATAAACTCCTCATTTATCACAAATCCCATACCCTTGACCAGAAGCCTTCTATCATGCAAAAATCTAACAAAGTCCATTGAGGCCTTAGGATCATGGCCATGAAGCCTGTCCAGGAAAGGCGTGAAATTCCCATGCTCTAAAATTCTCCAAATTTTACAAATTTTCCTCCATCTTGCAAAAGATTGAGGCTCAATCATACTACAATCACCCCCATAATCACAAACACTTTGAATAGAAACCCCAAGAAGGAGGTAGAATTTAGAAAACAAACTAGTAGAACAATACCCACAAAGTGTGCAATGAAAGTGCAGATAATAATGAAAATAACATTCCAGAGAATGAGCTCAACCGTAGCCATCGCTTCACAATAAAGACTTAACATCCTCAAGAAGAAGGGAGTACTATTTTTTAGCGTTTGATATTTGAAATTAATTATATTAAAATATTATAGTATTTTGTCACAATTGAATTGTGTAGTTTTTGAATTAAAATTAATTCATACTTTATGAATGATGGTTCACAAGAATTTATCTCTTATGAATATGAATTTTAGAGTAATTGTATATTAAAGAAATGAGTCACACTTGAATGGTAAAAATAATTTAATCAAAAAAATTTGATCATAACAAAGATTAGTAGTTAAGTCGTAGAATATTTGATCATGTAGATTGGAAGTCCTAAGTTTGAGTTATAATTATTTTGTAATTAAAAATAATATGATGTCAAAACTATGAGATCTTAACACCAAAGTGTAGAATTTGACAAAGACGTGATCATGAAATTATATTTTGTTGGTAGTTCATCATCATTGTGTTGCTTTCCCTTTATGTACAAGAACTCGTATTTAAAAGGGACTGTGGATGGTTGTTGTGCCAAACCACTATGAGACCCTTGACATTCTACTCACTAATTGTAACAAGATTTATTTGTTTTTTTATTATTTAAGATTTTTTCGTAAGATTTATGAATTTTCCTACTGAAAGGTTATGATCTTTAACATATTTGTCTCTTGCACAAAGTTATGGAATCACCAAATGTTGCTAGCATCTATAACTTGAACAAAAAGACACATATATGCTTTAAGCAATCTCAACTACCCTCCAATCAACTTCATGCACTATCATTCATCTAGTAGAGGATAAGTTGATTTTCTAAACATCAATACATTTTTATGTTGTTATTATGCATGTTTACATTGTTATTTCAATGTCATACAACACTTATTTATCTAAAATTTGTATTGTTCACTCATATTTTCTAGTCTTGCATTATTGAGAAACCAATTGGTAGAAAAGAAAGTCATAAAAATGATGACATCCATCACGAAAACTATTCATAGAAGGCAAGTAAATTTGTATTTGATTTTTTTTATATAAAAATTGAGTTCTACTTTTTTTATGGCTGCAAAATATATAATAGTATAATATAAACAATTTTTTTGTATGGTAATGCAAAATGCTATTTGTTTTGATCAATTAGAATGAGTTACAAGCTTTTGTCGAATCCAATTTATTATATTAAGAATTGATACTTTTGACTTTTGCAAATGAGACATACTATTATGGATGGGGGGGTTTATTTGATAAAGATAATTGTATGTATGAAAAACTTAAAATTAAAATAGATGTGTGTATATGGTATTACAACATAATTGACAATGGCATACAATTAATCAATTTAATTCTATATTACATGCATTATTACTACTCACACTTAGTGGCTTCTTGTACATATAATTTCACAATTTAATGAAAATACATTTCTTAACATTGTTTTTAACCATATAGTCAAAGATGCTTTGCACACATTAGTGACATCTAGTTAATCAATTTAATTCTTTACTAGTCTCATTGTTACCCACACTTAGTGGTTTCTTGTGCACATAATTCAAAATTATATGAAAAATATTTATTAACACTATGGATGACCATATTGTCGAAGATGTCTCATACATATTGCCTATTAATGGGTTAGGTATGGGCTATAGTGAAGTTCATTCATTCAATATCTTGAAATATTTTTTTATAGCCATGTTCACCAAGTATTAAATATAATAACTTTGTAAATATGTATTCTTATCAACCATTTCGTAGCACCTTTAAGCACTATTACTGTTGGTGTAAATAAAGTCCTGTACCTAGTTAATTAATTACTAGGGGACTTATTTACATGTTAAGTTTACTTAGGTCCTAGGATTTTTTCTAAAAGGTGTTAGTGTTCATTTGTTATTATCTTATCTTTTGAATTGTAACACATGTGAACCTAAGTAGTTGTGATAAGTTGTCTCATGTCATATGATTAAGACATGTGTCATAATCTTATGACATCTTGTATCTCACCTTGGCTATATAACCAAGGGGTATCTACTACATTGTATACACATCACATTGAATCATAATTGATAAGAATACAGTTTATTCTTGTCATATTTAGATCTTCTCTCTTTGTGATTTCCATTTGCCCTCTAGATCTTAGCAAGCTATCTCCATAGGCAATTCTAACATGGTATTAGAGCAGGTTGGGTGCTATTGGATAGTCTTTTTCTGAAGAGATTATGGTAAATCTTGAAAAGTTGAGTATGCTCTTCTCTTGCATCGTATGATGATCTGGAGAATTAGAAAAGCTTGAAACAAATACCAGATTTAGGGGGTTCCTATTTGTGGCTCTTTATTTTAGGTTCAAATTGGAGCTTGTTGGTGCGAATTTGAGCTCACTATTGAGTTCAAAGGGTTCAAGAATGTCAGTTTTTCCTTTTGTTTTGTCTGAATCGAACATACGGGGCCAAATTTATGAGGGTTTGGAGTTGAAGAGTGGTTACCAAATCTGGAAGGTAGCTACATTTTTGGAGCATTTTGGGTCAAATCTAACCCTACCATCGTGTCCAAAAGGGCCAAAAACCCTGAGATCGACTGTCAATTTGTTTGAATCCGAGCAATTGTCCAATGAGGCAAAAAAAATTGCCCAGGGACTCGTACGGCCCCCAGGTCGCCATCATTACTGTCGGTACTTTTTAAAATATATATATATTACTCAGTTTTAAAATATTTTTTGAAAAAAAAATCAAAAAAAGATATTTCAGTGTAGTGATTAATAAATTACTATAAAAAAATTTTAGAAAAAAAAAAAAAAATAGGGGCAAATTCTATTTTTTGTGAATTTTTTCACAGTACTGTGTAGTCTACAAATTGCAAATGTACTGCCTCAACCAGTAGACACCACGTGGCACTGCCTAAGCTACCCACAACGACGCGTCCCATCAAAGAGTTGGACCCACCTAGTAGGCGGTCAACCTCAAAAAAATTCTGCAACAACTTTATAAAAACAGGCGGCATTTCTTCCAAAAATTGGTAGATTCTAAGATTCCCTAGAATATTCCTGCAAAAAGCATGTTTTGTTGGCTCATAAAATATTTTGGCTCCCGAAGAATATTCCAGCAGGGGGGCTAATTTTCTTATGATGGACACAAGACCGTCAAATTTTTTCTCACGGTTTGCTAACATCATCACTGCGTCAGCGATGGCGTTATCATGCTTTAAAAAATTTCCTACCCCTCTCCATTGGCAGTTTTGTTTTTGCAGTTAATTTTCAAATGCTCATAACTTGTGCTCAGAACCTCTAATTTGTGAGCAATTTTTTTTGAGTTGAGATAATTTTTCATGCTCTATACAGTGGTGCAATCATATTTTGGTTTTGGTGTATGAATTTTCCAGAAATTGCAGATTCTCATAGGTTTTGTTGCTCTGTCCTCGTTTTGGGAACTTCAAGAACTCATATCTTACTCCTACAGTAACATTTTTAGGTGCAGTTTTTTTGACAGTGCATAATTTTTTGTATACTTTTTAGTGGTATGATCAGATTGATCTCATTTTGGACCAAAATTTTTACTTGATTTTGTGGCCTATTTTGGCATTTGCATGTACCAAGATCAAGTCTAGCTTGTTGTTTTTTGCATCTAGCAACTGTAAACGCACTAAATATAAAGTGCCAAATCAGATATTGTTGGGGGGGTTTCCTGATTGAGTTATTTGGGGGGGGTCTCTTGGTGCATTCCTTTGATTTTTTTGCTTGTGCTCTCTCATTTTCATGGATCATTCTAAGGTTCCTTTGCTCACATCATATAATATTTCAACATGGCATCAAAATGTATGGAGTATTCTAATGACTGAAGGTCACTCTCTGTATGTTGAAAATAAGGTACCTGAACCTACAGATGCAGATAAAAAGATAAAATGGAAGATTGAACATACCAAAGCTCTTGGATGTCTTTGTAGACTAGTTTCTTAAAAAAAATTGTTTCAAATTAAATCATGTAATAATTCTCATGAAGCTTGGGACAAATTGAAAACATTGTATGGTACTACAGATGAAGTAAGAGGCTATCAAATTGATAATGAATTGATGAGCCTTGATCCTAAGAACTTTTACTACATCCAAGACTACATCACTAAGGTTAATAATCTAAGAGAGCAATATAAAGCATGTGGAATTGATAAGAAGGACATTATGTTGGTCTACAACACAATGAACAAACTTGTTCCTAATTATGCTTCTTTTGTTTCTAGCTTTCATACTCATAGATTGACTATGGGGTCTACATATACTACACCTTCATTTGCATCATTTTCTGAGATGTTGATACATGAGCAACAAAAGCTTATCTCAATGGGTCTCATCAAGACTTCTAAATCTCAAGAATTGTTGGTTATTCAGGTGAAAGAATCTGAATCAGATAAAAATAGAAGAAACAAAGAATAATCAACATTCAGATCAAGCAAAGAAAAAATCCTCTTCTAAAGGGGATCATCTAAGAAGGAGAGACCTACTTGTGCATATTGCAAGAAGGATGGACATAAAGAACACTATTGTAATAAGAAGGATATTGAAGAGTTGAAACATCTTCTCAAAAAGAATCACATTGATTTTCCTTCTAGAATGTTTGAATCACCTCCTCCTTCTTCAAAACAGTCTAAAAAGGACAAAGGCCAAGCTTCGACATCAAGAAATAAAGGACATGTTCTTTGTGTTTTTCCAAGTCATGGATTAGGGAGATGACTTCTAGATTCAGGAGCATCTCATCATATGGAATCTTCACAATCTATATTCTCTTCTTTTCATCCTTGTACTATGTCTCCTATTTTGATGGGAAACAAGACATACATGAGTGCAATTAGGAAGGGGTTTATTAGTGGGGACAATAGTTTTCAAGATGTTTTGTGTGTTCCTCATTTGACGAACAATCTTATTTCCATATATCATATTAAACATGGTGGAGATGGGAGAATTGTGGAGTTCACACCTGATTCAATCATCATTCGAGACTTGGAGAGTAGAGAGATCATTGCTACTAGGATGGTTGATCATTCATATCGATTGTATACCTTTGCAAATTTTGCTTCTAATGGTGACATTGTTCCTTCGCTTATAGATCACACTTCTAGTATGAACCATGATTCAGAGGAGACATTTGGCTTCTTGAACTTGAGAGTCCTCGCATCAAATCCAATTCTTGAGTCATGCATTCCATCTCCTCTATCTACTGTTGTAGTTGATAATGCTTGTGTTGCTACGGAAATGGCTTCTTGTGATTCAGTGCGACAAGATCCTCATTGTCTTTTAGATTTTGCTACTTTGGATGACTTCTTGATAGGTATTTCAGACTTGTTTGTGGTCTCATATTGCAGATTTGGGGGACACCATTGATGGAATTCATCTTCTCTTTGATGGAGAAGATCTTTCTTCAATTGTTGTGAGGGAACACTTTGAGCCTCTTGTTCAATCTCTACATGATCATTCTTTGCAGTTTGACATGACTATAGATCCTTTTGGACAACATTTGGAGGAGGCTTCTTTGTCTTCAAAGGGGATATTTTTGTCTTTGGATTGTGTTCTACATTCATCTCTACTGGATTTTGGATTGTCCTCTTCAGTAGTGTGGCCTAGAATACTTGTTTGGAGTATGTTAGCTTTCGACATTGACATGGAGACACTTGAGCATGCTTCAAAGATATCATACATCATCCATATTCCTAGCATCTTGCATACATTCTTGGTTTTGTTTCTTCCTAAGGGGAGGAACGTTGTTTGATGAGATTGGATCATCTTCAACATTCAATGTCGAGCTTCTACCATCATTGCAGGAAACTCAACATTGAGGGGGGGCTTCATTGTCTCTCTTCTTTTTCTCTCTTATGGGGGGGTCTTTTTCCTCATATGGGGTTTTGTCCTTCTCATTCTTCATTGAGAGCATTTTTTTATTTCATCTCTCTTTTGGGGAGGAGTTTTGTCTCATTGGGTTTTCTCCTTTTCTCCATTTGTGAGAGATTGCATTGCATTTGTACATGGGTACCTAACATTCCCTAGTATCCAGGACCCATCCTTGCATCTTTGTGTCATTTGCATAATAATCAACTACTCCCTAAATTGCACTTAAGGGGGGTGTTGGTGTAAATAAAGCCTTGTACCTCTAAGTTAATTCATTACTAGGGGACTTATTTACATGTTAAATTTACTTAGGTCCTAAGAATCTTTCTAGAAGGTGTTAGTTGTCATTAGTTGTTATCTTATCTTTTGACTTGTAACACATGTGAACCTAGGTAGTTGTGATAAGTTGTCTCATGTCATATGATTAAGACATGTGTCATAATCTTATGACATCTTGTATCTCACCTTGGCTATATAACCAAGGGGTCTCTACTATATTGTATACACATCACATTGAATCATAATTGATAAGAATACAATTTATTCTTGTCATATTAAGATCTTCTCTCTTTGTGCTTTCCATTTGGCCTCTAGATCTTGACAGGCTATCTCCATAGCCAATTCTAACAATTACTAGAACATACACATTAAAATTATGAATTTTCTTTTTCTATAAGATATTACAATTAATTTTAAGTACTATTTCAAACATATAAGACATTCACTTTATTGAAGAGCTTTACACAACATCAAATTTAGAAGGTGTATGTTGATTTTTTTAATAGCAACTATTGAATTGCATAGATATCATATGCTTTATATTTAGGGATAAGTTTAAGTTTCTATAAATTATTCTATATAAATTGTAATTGACATAATCATTACATCTCTTTTTTGATACAAGAGCTAATATATGTTTTTTAAAAATAAAACATCTCTTACTATTTAGAAGACAACTTCAAATGAATAATATCACCAAAAAAATTAGAAGACAACTTTAAACAAGTGACACATTACATCCATTTCTCGCTCATAAAATATGTAATATGTTAGTTGGTTTAAAGTATTGTTGTTAGAATAACTGATTTGCGAATATTACTAATATAATGAAACTTTATTAAATCACTTGCCAATACTACTAATATAATGAAACTTTATTAAATCACTTGACATATTAAAGATGAAATTGTTGAACCACTTTCAAAGTTTTGTTTTTAAATGATTTTTAAAAGTTGAAGTAAAAGAACCTAATCAACAAAAGTTAGAACTATAATAATAAAAAAAAAAGAATAATGTCAAATGAGAATTAAAACTTTAAATATAATGTGATTTAATAGTTATATTTGAACATGAATGCATTTGATGAAAGATGTTAGAATTTGCATTTCTTAAATGATTATTTATTATCTTTTTTTAAATATTATTTTGCTTATCATTAATTTTTAAAATATTTTAAACGAGTACATGTAAATTTTATTTATTTTGTTATTAATTATTTTAATCACAATCTCTTAGATTTTCTCTATTTTCATATTTTCAATAAATTAAAATTGACTGAAATATGATTAAAAAAATAAAAATAAAATTACATACAACTCTTTAAATAAAAAATGTCATTTATGAATGAGACAATAATTAGAATAAAAAAGTGATATGAAAATAAGTGTAGTTATTAATTTTGTTATAGTCAATATAAAAAACTAAAAGATTCCATAAATTACATCACACTGATATTATTGTTCACAACTACTGTTCAATAGAATGATGAATAAATTAAATAAATTTTTAAAAAACATACATTAAAAATTTACTTTAATTATAACATTTCATTGATTCAATAATAAAGCTACCAATAAGATTCCTCCTCCACAACAATTACAAATAACCAATTAGAATTAACTGTCAAATTTAGGCCATTACTCAAACATGTGTGCACTGGATGCTGATTTACCGTATATATAAATTAATTGAAATGGAAAGAAGAAAAAGTTATAGGCACTACTGCCAATAATGAATCTGCTGCGCACTATTTCTGTACCTGCTGTTATCGTCCATAAATTCCCCAACCCGTCTAAACGACAGATAACAAAATTCAATTACAGGCGCTACAAGTCGATGTCAACAATGGCAAGTGCAGATAGCTTGCCAGAGCACGTCATGAAGGTGGCAGCCATTACTGGATCTCTCAGAAAATCTTCCTTTAATCGTGGATTACTCCGTTCTGGTAAGTCTAAACAGGCTTAAATTACAGAATCCTGGGTGCCGTTGTTGCGTACTGATTCAATGCTGCTTTTATGCATAAAGCTGTTGATATTGCGAGGGAAAGCATACCACATATGGAGATTGAAATCTTGGAAATTGGGCATCTTCCATTTGTAAATACCGACCTGGAAGTAGACAACACATTCCCTCCATCAGTGGAGGAGCTCAGGGCCAAGGTCCTGCAGGCTGACTGCATACTCTTTGCGTCTCCAGAGTACAATTATTCTGTAACTAGTAAGCTTTCTCAATCACTTTTCATACAAATAAAACCCATTTTTAAATAATGTTTTACTCAGTTTAGTGATGTTTTAAGTAGTGAAAGCAAAACAGGACAACTATCGGATAAGTTTGTTAACATATTAAGGAACTGAAGTTGCTGTTCTGTATTGAAGATTCAAGAATTTGTAATAGTTCCCAACAGGAAACTTTGATCCCATAAACCGTTTCCAGTAGTTTGCAATCCTAGCTGTGTATCCAAAACTTTTTTCCATAACAGAAACTCCTAGTGAGGGACTGGAAACTTTGCAAAATCATCTCCCCCAGTTTTCATTCGTTTTCTAGGAGCTTTTGGAAGTCTTCTGTGCTAGAACTCATCGTTTTAGATAAATTCATTATCATTTCTAGGAGTTTCTGAATGTTGCACAAAAGTTTTTAAAGAGTTTTTGCAAGTCTCTTTGGTTTATGATACCATTTCCTGTGGATGCTCTGCTTCCTGTCATTCTGTATTACCATAAGTGAGAAACGAAACTGCAGCAGTAGAGTGGAGAAACTGGATTAACTTTAAGACTCACAAAAATAAAAGTAATAATTTTATATTATTAAAAATATGAAAAGTAGTTTAATCTTCACTGACTAAAATTTGAGGTGATACCCTCTGGTTAAAATTTGAAGTGATACCCTCTTTAAAGAATTTGTTAATCCATTTTCATGATATTTTTGGCCCTCTAGCTCTATGGTATTAACACATTTTCCATCCAGAATTTCCTTAATGCTTGTCTCAGCTTTTTAATCTTCACTTTTGCCCATGGCTCTGCTGAATCAAGTCTTCCGAAAGTGAATTTATTTATTTTTTAAATATTATTCTTGTTATTGGTATTGGCATGCTCTTGTTAAGGTGACATCATGACTTCCTCCCCATTTTCTTTGGGAAATGGCTCTAATCCATTATTTATGACATGCTTATTAGCTACTTTGGGTGCTCTGTTATGTTCTCAGTCTGATAATACTGGTTGTCAGAAGTGTGTGGCTTCTTGGCACCGACCTGTTGCAACAAATATCTTGATCATAAGCCGGACCAGGGATCTTGTCTGCCACCCTTCACTGCACAAGCTGATTCTTCTTTACTATGGAACTGGCTACTTCTATGCGTCCCCTTAAAAGAAAAGGAGCTTTGAATTAATGCTAACTATTAACTACCTCAATCTCTTAGGACTCAATGAGAGTTGAACCCCAAGACATTATATGTAGAAAAGGGCATGGCTCCTTCGATGCCCTCTTTGCATCCTCACCATCTATAATTATTAATTTTCCATTATTCATTGCCCATAGAAAGCGGAAGCATCCTTTTGTACAGGCTTTTGCACCATAAATCTCCAGATCTTCTCTCCAAGTGCATTTCTCCAACCTCTGATTTTATAAATATGTACCATACAGGCTGATCCCTTAACTAAAATTCTAACTGCCACTGGGAGTATAGGAAAGATTCAGCAGAAGAATCTGTGGAAGCCTGAAAGGTAAATTTCAATTTCTGCTCATGGTCTTCAGGTTGAAGATAACAAATAGTGTGTGCAGGTTTCTACATTTTGAAATGCAGTGGGATATATCCCACATGTCCTAGTTTCTAAAAGTCAAACCCTTTTCAAGATGGAGAATCAGCAAGTCACTGGTTAAGCAGTTTGGAATTTGAGATTTGGAATGACAAATGGTTGGAATTGGGATTCAATGATGAAAATATGATGTCAATTTTGAAACCCAAATCCTGAACAAAATAGGGAAGCTAGTTAAGTCCATATCAGTGTTTAGAGTTAATAAGTAGGTTGGATGAGCTACACAGATGCAGGTCTTAAGGTTAAAAATTAAAATCCTCGAATCTGAAACCTGGTGAGGAAGAGGAATTCACAAAAATCCTAGTTTGGATATTGGAAATTGGGAAATATGTGGATGCAATGAATACAAAATCTTGAAAGCCAGAGCATATAGAATATGTCAAGGCTCATTCGGAAATTGGAAACCGGGAAATGCCATTGATATGCTATGAGTTATACTGGTGTCATGCAATCTTAAAATATGAAACCTTATGACTGAAAATTTCCTAAAACTTGTTTTCTAAACCAAAGCATGGAAAAAATCATAGAAAAAGTCCTAGAATGTTGGCATGAAATCCTGAAACCCAAAATCTGAAGAAGGTGACAGCACCCAGTAATTCCCAATAGGGCGTTTGAGATTTGTCATTCTGGATGTACTAGAAACGACATGTGCATGCTAAAGTTCATATATCAGAGGCCTTAAACACAATTAGAACTTGAAAAAACAACTAAGTTGCATGAAGACTTTGGAAAATAAAAATTAGGAATTAGGAGCAACAAGTTAAAGCTGATGGCAAGCTTGAATTTTCAAATCCTGGAAACCCAAACAAAGTTAGACAAACAGCTGAATCAGTCTGGTACATGGTTATTTCTTATCTGTCTAATCTTCAGATTAATGGTTAGAACTTAGAAGTAAATCTTCCGCTACACAGCTATAGGAAACTATTTCTGGAGCTGTTTGATTCTGTTCTTTCTGTTTATAGAATGTAAATGCTTGTAAAGAGATGGGATCTTGTAGAAGCTTCGTGGATAATTTTCTGTAGCTTACTCTACAATATTTACATGGAATTTTGAATTCCGCAGAAGAATTTTTTCCTAAAGGAGTGATAATACTTCTGTGATGATTGTTTTTTAAATATTGCATCTATTCTGTCTCAATTTCCGCTTAGGATTAGAATGGAAACTGAATAAAGGAGTCTAAAACTGAAGGATGCAACAAATAAAAAGTTCTAAGAGGACACACTATCCGTCACACATTCCCCTTTGGATAAAAGTACAAAAACCTTAAATGGTTTTACAAACCTGTCTCTGTAAAATTTAAAGAACAGCAAGTGCTTGAGTTAGCCCATTCTCTGCTTCAGATACAATTTTTCTGTTCAATCATGGACAAAATGCAGTGCTGCAGTAGTATTCTTACACCAGTACTGTCAAAGAAGTCGTAGGATGTCTCAATAAGGCAGGCATCTGAACCATGAATATCTCTGTGGAGCAGCAGATGCAAGTGAGAACCAAAACCAACATGCATGTGCCTTGGATAGCTTTCTGTTTCATCATTCGGGTGAATTAGGTTTCTTACATAGTCTCTGCTTTATTCAAGCCTCTTCCATTACTAGTTCTTAAATGAGAGGCCAAATTAACTTGAATGCTGCCACCTTTGATGAACACCCACACACAGGTTGCTAACTATCCTTCTGGTTTTTGCCCTCAATCCCAAGAGTTAAATTCTTTTTCCAGGAATCTGTATCCCTCTTCTCAGCACCCAACTTTTCTATTGCAGTATGCTCTGACCATTACTTCATTTCATTATGTTCAGTCCACAACCTATACCAGAATCCATCTCCAAAGCTTTACTAGAGGAGGAAAATGCATAAACAAGGCAACAGGTTGAATCTTCTGAGGAACCGTCCTCCTTTCATCAAATTTTTCTGAATTTCATCCTGATGCCCAAAATCTGATTCAAGCAACTAATTATATCAAACAACCTGTCCCTTGTCATCCCACCACCAGTCATCCAACAGTTTCAGCCATAGCAACAAAAAAAAATTGCAGAAAAATCGGCAAACTAGAATGTTTTAAATTTTTTCAAAAAAGCTGGATTAATTTGGAAAAAAATAAATTTTCAAAAAAAGCATAGAACAACACACACAGACAAATAAAAAAATCTGCTGTTTTTTAAATTAAAGGCATTTTAATAGGATAGAAATGTAACGACCAAATAAAAATGAGAGTTTAGCCCATGAATGGTGGATTATGAATTTTCTCTTTTATGTTCATATTGTTGATTACATTGCATTGCACAATGGATTCTGTATGGTGCATAAATGATAACTAGATGTTAACAATTTTCAAATTTCAATGACAATATACTTTGTACAAAGTCAACCTACAAACTAATTACAAAGTTCAAAAAAATTCAGACGTAGCCAATGACTCTTGTTGCTACAAAGAGAGCTACACTAGAGGGCTATAGCCTATAGGTCATGATGATGAAGCTCCTAGGTAAAAGCCTCTCTTGAATTGTTCAACCACATCACTGTTTTAGCTGCACTCTTTGAGGAGATCACAATCATCACCATCATCATGGACATACAATCCACTCAAAATCTAGACTGATCTTGTTGAGGTCAGTTGGCTGGTCTTCTTTGATGGTACCTGATTTTTTCTATATAAAAATTAAATATGGCAATTGAAAGTGAAATAAAAAAATGATTAAAATTACAAGTATTTCATCACTCTAATCTTGAGCTTTCTTGAGCTTCAGATGGATGTTTTAGTAAACAAAGACCAAGTCATTCATTTGTTGTTGCATTAGACATGTGTTTCTTTAAATGTATGCGTTCAAAAATATTTTAAGTATGCTCACAAGCAAATGAACTATGTGGCTAGCTCAAAATGTGCATTGCCATCCACTGAAGATTTTTGGCATCTTGGCCACAAAAATCCCACCATTGTGTTGAGAAACACAAACAATTTTGAGATAATATCATGTAAGATCTACTGAAAGCTTTACACCATTGCATATCTACAATATAAAGAGATTGTTAAAAGTTTATGTAGTCTACCTAGTATGAAGGTCTTTCTACCTTGCACGACCACCATACTTGAGAAAAAAACCCTTGCTTGCTTGTATATTGGTAGCTCTGTCATAATTGCATCCAACACTACTAGTGTAGGGAACATTTTTTTCATGTGCTTGAGTAGGCCTTGTGTGACCTTAGCATCATCTTTGAATGAGGGGCAATAAAACAATGTTGGATTCATACAGTATCCAACGGCATGGGTAGGGGAGTGCATCTATTAATCCCATCTCCTATCAATTATGTCCCAAATGACATGTACTTGTCCCTATTATTTTCCATCCTATCCCTCATCACCTCCTTGGCCCTATTCATGGTCTTATACAAATATCTCATGAGTGATTTTTGTTGATGTTTAGCCGCGGGCTCCATACTTCCAAGTGGCGATAACATTAAATCCATATAGCCGTTGGCTATGCATTTAATTAGAGACGACTTATTGGCAATATAATTTATATTTGGATCAAGGCCGACACCTCTTGATATTCACCACCTTTTGTTAAATCGCACCTCTTTATTTGAGGTCGACATTGTATCTTGAAGAGACGCATTCATTGGAGACCTTCTCATCGCTTGGTATATATTAGAGATGCTATTTGATCATTTCATCATCATATTCATTCATTCAATTGTAAGAGTCAAGTGCGAATAATCAAAGAGCTCGATATTGAGTATATATCAGATTAATGATTATTCATCAAGAGGTCGAGATTTTCATCTACAAGGAGATCGATATTATATTGTATTGCACCAAGTGTGGTGTTGATATTGGCCTTGTGATTGGCCTTATTGTAAAGCGAAATTGTTGGTTCTTATTCAATATATAAGTGATATATTGTTGCTGGGTTTTTTGTAATGTACCCTTCTAGCTGGCATCAATTGTCAGAGGAGATTAGCCTATAATTTTGACCTCGTAGGCTAATGAGGATGGTTAGAGGGTCTCCTGGGGTTTGCATCATCTCCAGTGCTCAGTGGCATTCAGTTTTGACTTTCATTTGGTGTTCACAGGGCTCCGTATGCATTACTTACTATTTATAGTAAGTTAGAGTTACATTGAGGGGGACCCTTACTATTTTTAATATGGCGTGTGGTCGTACGCAGTTTCCCCAGCTTAGCACCCAGTTTAGACGACATTCAAAGATGTTGAATATTTATGGAGTTATTAATGTTTATTTAGCTCAAATAAGCATTAATTAATTAAAAAGATATATTATTAAGTTATAACTTAAACTTAATAATTGAGGGTCTAGGCGTCATAAGGAAGGGGCCATTTATTTAATTAATTTATTGGGCGCCCACTCCAAAGTATTTATTGAAATATTAAAAGGATGAAAGAAAATAATATTTACTGATATTAATTATGACTTTTTGAGAAATTCGACTTTCTCAAGAGAGCTTATATATTTTACTTTGGAGTCATTTTATTATTCACGGATTGAGCATTGGTGTTGATGAGTTTTGTCTGAGAGAGGAAGCCAAGGGTTTCTGAATCAGTTTGCCATTGGAGAACATTCACTCTCCATTGTTGCAGCCATTTGAGGTGGTGAAATATCCACTAAATTTGGTATTTGGGGAGAGCTTCATACAGAGATTCTATTTGTGCTTAAAAGTGAGGAATTTCATCTAGGGTTTGAAGGATTGGATGAGATATCTACAACAGACCTAGAGATTCTTTCTTGACAGCCATTCTATACAAGATTTTAAATGTTTAATTGCTGCTACAGTAACGCATGAACAGTGATGTGTGAATAGTGACGCGTGAATAGTAACGTGTGAACAGTAACTCTACAGTGTTTGAGCTTATTGGTGTATTTTTTGCAAGTTGAAAGGATGCTTTTTATTTCAGATTTGAATGACTGATTACATACAGCAAATACCTTCAGTTGACAGCATTTTGTATTGAGTTTGTGAAGGGTTTACTCCGCTGCAAGGCTGTACAGTTGCAGCTTGGGACGTCTGTTACCTAGGGCAGAACACCTCAAGTTAAGGCCAGATTCCTCCTCTACTAGTGGCAGCTGGGTTATTTATTGCTGGCAGCAACATTAAATGGTGGGACAAATCAGTAATTAGTCTGCAGAAATAAATCAAGGGTTTCAAAGTAAATGAAATCTGCTTTTCCAGTTTGTTGTTATATGATCTGATTTTCATCTTTTTGGTGGCGGCTGAGTTGGATCAAGTTTGCAGCTTCATCAATAACACATTCGAAGTTGCACACTCTTCTCAACATTGAAGGTTGTCATTCTTCAGGCTGCATATTCTTGGAGAATTAAATTGTTTTTGTGGTGCTTTTTGGCTGTAAATTGCGAACAACAGCTACATGTTTCGTGATGATCTCAGGTATGATTGTATAATCAAATTACACTCTTTGAATATTGAGCAATAAGATAATTACTTGAAGAATTGTTTATCCTAGATAGTTGTATTTCTTTATGCTTTGCATTTTGTTTCTTTATATTAAAAACACAAAAAGCAGAAAAACCCTTGTGAGAATACAAAGAAATTGCAAACACAAAAACAAAAAACGAGACACAAAATCTAGGGCAAGAAGAGTTCTTACATTGGTATCAGAGCGGTTTCCTGCCAACCTGTTGGGTAAGTTCAACTGCAATTCAGAAGTTTCAGTTAAACAACATGGTTATTTCCCAGAGGTAGTGGAACAAGAATATGGAGAAGCTCAAACAAAGTTTGAAAAAGTTGGATGAAAATCAGAAAAGGATAAATGAATTGATTTCAGACCTTGCAAAACTAGATAGAGTAGTGCGGCATATGGCTTCCATTTTTAGGAGGTCTACATCACAAAACGAAGAGAATAAGGAACAAGAGGTCACTACAGTATCTAGAAGCCTCTATGATGAATTCTTAGCAGTTAATGACCAGCATACAGCTGATCCTATGGAGAGCAAAAATCAGACCTTAGAAAATCTACTTGTTGATGATGAAGTTGAAATTTCTAAGGCAGTTGTAGGGGAAAAGTACTCGAGTCCTTTTGAAGATGAAGAAGAGTTAGAACAAGAGGGTGGTGGGCCTAAACAAAATGCTAAAAGTCACTTTCATGTTTTTGATAATCCACTTTTTGAGATAGAGGTTGAGATGTCCTATGTTAACCCACTTTACGAGTTAGAGTTGCAGGATAATCATGTTGAGGGACATGCACATGAAGAAAGGGCCCCATATGAAACCAACGGGGGTTTTGAGCTCCCTAAATTTTTTGTATCAGCAATTGCTGACGAGACTTTTGATCATTCTGAAGATGCCAATTTAGTTCATGTGCAAGGATTGTCAATTCATGAATCACATAGGTCTGATTTGTAGGATCAAAGGCACGAGCCATCTTTAAATTCCAGTATTGTTAGTGATAAGCCATTGACAGAGGTTGGAGCATTTTACCGCGACTGCATTGTGAGGAGTACTCATCACTTCTCCTCTATTCCACACACGGAGGATTTGTTGTTGCATCAGTGTGGTTTGACTCAGAGTGTATACCATCCATTTTGGGATGGAGAGTTACCATCTTCAGTAGATGGAACTAGTGTCTGCAAGTGCCCAACTTAGTCGTTAGCGGGAGAGTGCTTGCAGGATCGGTATTCAGTTTTCCATCATGCTAATGTGTATCCAACAAGGTTTGTTGCTTCTTTATCTCAAAGACCACCTGTGGATACATGGTTACAGAGGGATTATGATGTCAACAGGCATGATGACACGGGTGGATATCACATCCATGAGAGTTTAGTGGAGGTTATGGAGAAATATTGCGCAGCAGATGCTTCCAGATATTCTTACCTCCTCATGATGGATGGATGTGAGTTCTGTTTATATTGGGATCCAGGTGGTGACAAAGTTAGCACTGCAGTTTGGATGGGTCCCAGTGTATTGCTTCACCACTTCTGGTATGGTGGAGTTGGGATTAGTATTGAGCAACAGAAGTTTGAGGATGTTTTTCCTAGTAGTTTTCTATTTTGGATTTGGGACCAGGTATATTTGGGTGGACACTCTTCAGTGTACTATGGGTTCCTTCGTGTGCATCAGGGTTCCAGTCAGAGTTCATTGGTGAGTATTGCAGCATGTACATGCTGAGGATTACTTGCAGTTTTACCTTTGGTTCTCGTGTACGTGATTCATTTGAGATGCATAGTTTAGTGGCGCATGGGCTGGACAGTTTGTATGACAACTTGCCTTGTGCAGAGTTAGGAAGCAAGTGTTGTCAGTCTTTTGAGTTGCTTCCTTCTGAGACTTATATTCCTGTGACACCGTATGGCAAGCTTGAATGGGGACAGCAGGTTCAGTTAGTTATTTTGGTGTTAGTGTTACTAGAGCTGTTTGAGGATATCCGAGACATTGCACAGTTCTACCCATGGGATCTTGGTGGAGAGATATTACAAAGGATTTTCTTCTGGCAGACGAGATTGCTTGGGGACAAGCAATTTTAGGGAGGGCGGATTGTAATGTCCCCTTCTAGCTGACATCAATTGTCAGAGGAGATTAGCCTATAATTTTGACCCTAGTAGGCTAATGAGGATGGTTAGAGGGTCTCCTGGGTTTTGCATCATCTCCAGTGCTCTGGCATTCAATTTTGGCTTTCGTTTGGTGTTCACAGGGCTCCGTATGCATTACTTACTATTTATAGTAAGTCAGAGTTACATTGAGGGGGACACTTACTATTTTTAGTAAGGCGTGTGGTCGTATGCAGTTTCCTCAGCTTAGCACCTAGTTCAGACGACATTCAAAGATGTTGAATATTTATGGAGTTATTAATGTTTATTTAGCTCAAATAAACATTAATTAATTAAAAAGATATATTATTAAGTTATAACTTAACTTAATAATTGAGGGTCTAGGCGTCATAAGGAAGGGGCCATTTATTTAATTAATTTATTGGGCGCCCACTCCAAAGTATTTATTGAAATATTAAAAGGATGAAAGAAAATAATATTTACTGATATTAATTATGCCTTTTTGAGAAATTCGACTTTCTCAAGAGAGCTTATATATTTTACTTTGGAGTCATTTTATTATTCACGGATTGAGCATTGGTGTTGATGAGTTTTATCTGAGAGAGGAAGCCAAGGGTTTCTGAATCAGTTTGCCATTGGAGAACGTTCACTCTCCATTGTTGCAGCCATTTGAGGTGGTGAAATATCCACTAAATTTGGTATTTGGGGAGAGCTTCATACAGAGGTTCTATTTGTGCTTAAAAGTGAGGAATTTCATCTAGGGTTTGAAGGATTGGACGAGATATCTACAACAGACCTAGAGATTCTTTCTTGGCAGCCATTCTATACAAGATTTTAAATGTTTAATTGTTGCTACAGTAACGCGTGAACAGTGACACGTGAATAGTGACGCGTGAACAGTAACTCTACAGTGTTTGAGCTTATTGGTGTATTTTTTGCAAGTTGAAAGGATGCTTTTTATTTCAGATTTGAATGACTGATTACATACAACAAATACCTTCAGTTGACAGCATTTTGTATTGAGTTTGTGAAGGGTTTACTCCGCTATAAGGCCGTACAGTTGCAGCTTGGGACGTATGTTACCTAGGGCAGAACGCCTCAAGTTAAGGCCAAATTCCTCCTCTACTAGTGGCGGCTGGGTTATTTATTGCTGGCAGCAACATTAAATGGTGGGACAAATCAGTAATTAGTCTGCAGAAATAAATCAAGGGTTTCAAAGTAAATGAAATCTGCTTTTCCAATTTGTTGTTATATGATCTAATTTTCATCTTTTTGGTGGCGGTTGAGTTGGATCAAGTTTGCAGCTTCATCAATAACACATTCAAAGTTGCACACTCTTCTCAACATTGAAGGTTGTCATTCTTCAGGCTGCATATTCTTGGAGAATCAAATTGTTTTTGTGGTGCTTTTTGGTTGTAAATTGCGAACAACAGCTACATGTTTTGTGATGATCTCGGGTATGATTGTAATCAAATTACACTCTTTGAATATTGAGCAATAAGATAATTACTTGAAGAATTGTTTATCCTAGATAGTTGTATTTCTTTATGCTTTGCATTCTGTTTCTTTATATTCAAAACACAAAAAGCAGAAAAACCCTTGTGAGAATACAAAGAAATTGCAAACACAAAAACAAAAAACGAGACACAAAATCTAGGGCAAGAAGAGTTCTTACATTTTTCTCCCTTAAGTTGGGTGGTTTTCCCAGGGTATATGTTGTGTCAAATTGTTTAAATTGTTCTATATCTGCTTATTTAATTTCTAATCCTAAAACTAACATGGTATTAGAGCGGGTTTAAGCAAGATTGTGATCAGATTTCTATAAGCAGCGTGCTCTTCCTCTCTTGTTCTCATCTTCATGTGTCTATCTATCTTCGAAAATGGTGAACAGGCTCAAGGTTGAAGATAGACTCGAAGGTACCTCTAACTTCACCTCTTGGAAGTTTAGAGTTCTTATTGCATTGGAAGAAAATGGGATTATTGAGTTCGTGGAGAGCAAAATTCCCGAGCCTTCCAATGAGAATGAGAAGACACAATGGAAGAAGAATGGCACAAAGGCCAAGAAGATATTGATTGATTCTATGAAGGATCACCTTGTGCCTATTATCTCCAAGTTGAAGACAGCGAGAGAGATGTTCAAGACCTTGGAGGGATTGTATGAGATTAATAACACCAGTTGAGCTCTTGCATTGAGGCAACAGCTACATCACATCAAGATGGCGAAAGGAGATTCAGTCATCTCCTTCTTCACGAAGATCACCAAATTAAGAGATCAACTTTGTGCCATTGGTAATATGGTTGATGACAAAGATTTAGTTATGTTGGCACTTAACGGTCTTCCTCAATCTTGGGAGCCATTTATCCAAGGTATTAGTGGAAGATCGAAGCTACCAAAGTTTGATTGTCTTAGGGTAGATTGTATTCAAGAGGAATCAAGATTGGCAGCAAGAGGTAATGGACGGAGTTCTAACAATGAAGAAAATCATGTACTTGCTGCTCAAACATCGAAGAGGAAAGGAAGAGAAGGAAAGAAAGGCAATTTCAAGAGGAATAGAGATAGAAGATCGGATGGTGCTCTTGAATCTAAGAAGAAGAAGGATCTCTCCCATATACAGTGCTTTAGATGTGACAAGTTTGGTCACTATGCGAGAGATTGTGCTAAAGACCAAAGCAACATGCCTCTACTCCAAACGTGGGTGATGTCTCTCCTTAGAAGGATTCAAGAGATAATTCAAGTGGATGTCTATTTATCTCAGCCCTATCAAGCAATATTCCAACCGATAGCAGCACATGGTTGATTGATAGTGGCGCCTCTCGTCACATAACTGGATTCAAAGAACATCTTTCAGATTTGGTGGAGAGAGATACCAACATTCAAGTCATAATTGGAGATGATGCATGCTATTCAGTGAAAGGTGCTAGAGCCTCCTCTCTTCACCTAGATTTCGGCATCTCTCTTCATTTGAGCAATGTATTGTTCATACTAGGTATCAAGAGAAACCTTGTATCAATTTCAGCCTTGGAGGACAAGGGATATCAAGTTGCATTTTCCAAGGGAAAAGTTCTTGCTTGGCCGAAGAACTCTAGCATCAAGTCAAACCGAGTGATTGGTGTTTGACAAGAGAGTCTCTATAGACTTTCCATTCGTCCAATGCAGGCATTGTTGCATGATTCCACCAGTTCAAGTGAGCTTTAGCATAGAAGACTTGCTCACCTCCATTTCAGAGCACTTCCATCTATGGAGAAGATGGTCACTGGCCTTCCAAAACTCAGTCAAGAGCATGAAGGTACTTGCCGAGGATGCGCATTGGGTAAGAATACTAAATGTCCTTTTCATAGTAGTGAAAGTAGATCTAAATGTATTCTAGATCTTGTTCATTATGATTTGTGTGGTCCAATGTCTATTGCTTCATTGAGTGGATTCTTGTATTATGTAATTTTCATTAATGACTACTCTAGAAAGACTTGGATTTATTTCTTAAAGATTAAAGAATTTGAAGAGGTACTTGAGAAATTCAAAGAACTCAAGGCTCAAGTAGAGAACTTGTCTGGGAAGAGGATCAAAGTTTTGAGATCTGACAACGGAGGAGAATACATTTCTAGAGGCTTCCATAACTTTTGTATCGAGGCAGGGATTAAGAGGGAGTTTTATGTCCCTTACAATCCACAACAAAACGGTGTTGTAGAAAGGAAGAATAGATCCATTGTTGAGGCAGCTAAAGCTATGATCCATGATCAAGACTTGCAAACCTTCCTTTGGGCAGAAGCATCTAGAACTGCAGTGTATGTTCAAAATCGGAGCCCTCATCGTATTTTGGAAAACATGACTCCTGAAGAAGCCTTCACAGGTGTGAAGCCTAAGGTTAGTCACTTGAGAATCTTGGTTGTCCTGTGTATGTTCATGTGCCTAAAGATAAAAGGACTAAGTTGGAACCATCTGGCAAGAAAGGAATATTTGTGGGCTACAGTGAATCTTCAAAAGCCTACAGGATTTACATTCTAGGTCAGAAACAGATAGAAATTAGCAGGGATGTCACTTTTGAGGAAGATGTTGCATTCAAGAGATCTAAAGGTTCATACATGGAGATAGATAATGAAGACCAAGAGACTCCTCAGGACATGGAAGTTGATCATACTCCTGAGATTCAGAGGGAGTCTACTGAACCAGAAGAAGATGGTGATCCAGTTGAGCCTTTGGAACCAACTGATGGGCCAAGAGACATTGTCATAGGTCGAAGGAGACCTCTATGGGCTAGGCAAGCAATGCAAGAGGTAGAAAAGTTTGCAGCCCCTAGAGGAACATTCAGAGAAAGCAAAAGACCACAGAAGTTTCCAAGCTATGTTGCATTAATGAGTCATATCATTGAATCTGAGCCTTCCAGTGTTGAGGAAGCATCAAGTCAGCAAGTATGGAGAGATGTTATGGCTGAAGAATATCAATCAATCATCAAGAATGATGTTTGGGATATTGTACCAAGACCAGAAGGGAAAACTGTTGTATCTTCTAAGTGGCTTTTCAAGATCAAGCATGCGGCTGATGGAAGCATTGAAATGTACAAGGCTAGATTTGTGGCTAGAGGATTCTCTCAAAAAGAGGGAATAGATTATGAAAAAACCTTTGCTCCGGTTGCTCGTTATACATCCATCAGAACTATCATTGCTATTGCAGCAGCTAAAGGATGGAAGTTACATCAAATGGACATGAAGACAACATTCCTTAATGGTGTAATTGAAGAAGAGGTATACATTGAGCAACCTGATGGCTTTGAGATTCATGGGAAGGAGTCTTATGTGTGTAAATTGAAGAAGGCTTTGTATGGCCTTAAGCAGGCTCCTCATGCTTGGTATGAGAGGATTGATCGATACCTGATGAGCTTAGGCTTCTCCAAGAATGATGCTGATTCAAACTTGTACTTCAAGGTAGTTGATGGTGAGGCATTAATCTTGGTTCTTTATGTTGATGATCTATTTCTTAATGGAGCAGAATATCTCATTATCAAATGCAAGGAGTTAGCTTCTGAATTTGAGATGAAGAATCTTGGATACATGCATTACTTCCTAGGATTAGAAGTATGGCAGAGGCCTAATGAGATCATTCTGAGTCAAGGGAAGTATACAATAGACATCTTGAAGAGATTTGGTATGATGGATTGTAAATCCATGTCTACATCGATGGAAACCAATTTGAAGAAGCTAAGTGAGTCTACAGCTAGTTTAGATCTGGTGGATCCTACTATGTACAGGCAGTTGATTGGATCGTTGATGTATCTAGTCAATACTAGACCAGATATTTGCTATGTAGTGAGTGCACTTAGTCAGTTCATGTGTGAACTAAGGCAAATTCATCTAGTTGCAGAACACATATCTTGAGATACTTGCATGGCACAATTGGATATGGTTTGAAATATACTTCCAGTGTAGACCTAAAATTGCAAGGATATTCTGATTCTGATTGGGCAGGGAGTGTGACTGATTGGAAGAGCACCTCTGGATGTTGCTTTAGTTTGGGGTCTGCAATGATTTCTTGGTGTAGCAGGAAGCAGTCTTCAATGGCACTAAGCACTGTAGAGGTAGAGTATATTGCAGCTTGTGTAGCAGCTCGAGAAGCAGTGTGGCTTTGAAAGCTCCTTGCAGGATTGTTTGGGCAATCATTGGAGCCGACTGTTATTCATTGTGATAATCAAAGCCGTGTGAAGCTTTCTATCAATCTAGTGTTTCATGACAGAACAAAACATGTTGAGATCAAATACCACTACATCAAAGATATGGTATTGAGGAAAGTTATCCAGTTGAGATACATTTGCACTGATGAACAGACGACTAATATTCTCACCAAGCCTCTCTCCAGAGTAAAGTTTGTACACTTTCAAGACAAGCTTGGAGTTGTGGAGAATGAAGCCCTAGCTGAGAGGGAGACTCAGCATCAGTGACTCTCTAAGATTTGCTTTAATGCATTTTTCTCTGTGATAGAGAAATTTGAGGTGAAAGCCCTTGTTTCCACCCTTTGGGAGTAGCCATGGTGGATGTCATGTTGAGAGACTCCATGACAACATCACGTTGAGAGACTCCGTGATGATTTCCTTGTACTTGTGCTTATCCACCCTCTGGGAGTAGCCATGGTGGACGTCATGTTGAGATGATGACATCACGTTGAGTGACTACGTGATAGGCACTTGTGCACATGTTCTTGTCCAAACATGGGAGTAGCCATGATGGACGATATCACGTTGAGTGACTCCATGATGAGCTCTTTCCACATATGGGTGTAGCCATTGTGGGTGTCATGTTGAGAGACTCCATGACATTGGATATCTGGAAGTATTCCTCCCTAGTTGAGAGGGAGTGTTGATGTTCAGCTGCGGGCTCCATACTTCCAAGCGGCGATAACATTAAATCCATATAGCCGTTGGCTATGCATTTAATTAGAGACGACATATTGGCAATATAATTTATATTTGGATCAAGGCCGACAGCTCTTGATAGTCGCCACCTTTTGTTAAATCGCACCTCTTCATTTGAGGCCGACATTGTATCTTGAAGAGACGCATTCATTGGAGACCACCTCATCGCTTGGTATATATTAGAGATGCTGTTTGATCATTTCATCATCATATTCATTCATCTGATTGTAAGAGTCAAGTGCAAATTTATCAAAGAGCTCGATATTGAGTATATATCAGATTAAAGATTATTCATCAAGAGGTCGATATTTTCATCTACAAGGAGATCGATATTATATTGTATTGCACCAAGTGTGGTGTTGATATTTGGCCTTGTGATTGGCCTTATTGTAAAGCAAAATTGCTGGTTCTTATTCAATATATAAGTGATATATTGTTGCTGGCTTTTTCTCCCTCAAGTTGGAGGGTTTTCCCAGGGTATATGCTGTGTCAAATTGTTTAAATTGTTCTATATCTGCTTATTTAATTTCTGATCCTAAAACTAACAATTTCTCCCTATCCACTAGTCTCAAATATTTTAGTAGGGGCTTTGAAAATTCAGAAATCTGTTCAATTGCATCTCAAAAACTCACAAAAAATATTTTGCCACTATCTTGTTATTTGTTTGACTTGTGAAGCTAAACTCTATTCAATCATTTGAAACAACCATTTACTTAAAATTCATTTCAGTTGGCAAAGAGTTTACAATGCAAGGAAGTACCTAGCAAATCCTGTTACATTTGGTCTAACTAACTTCTTGACCTCTATGAAGGAGTGCATCATAAACAACACTTTTGTGTGATTGTAAATGAACTTGGTAATCATGCCAGCCTTTTACAATACCTTTTTAACCCATTCAAGTTTTGGAATGTTCCCTAAAGTTAGATCAGAGTAGTGTACCGTACACAGGCTAAAAAACAAAGATAGATAATTGTCCATCAAGAGTTTCCCAACAACATAAGCAGCAACATTGTTCGCAATAAATTGAACCACATTGGTGGTCCTGCATCCATGACCACCTCATCAAACAATTTGAATAGTGCAGCCACAAATTTTATAAAAATCGTGCCAATATTACAAGAGACAAGGAATTTAATGAATTTGGTTCCTTTCATCTATCTACCCATTTGACATTATGGTGCATCTAGTCTTTTTCTACTCTAATTGATGTTTGTTAACAAAATCGTTAACATCATATACTGTGTCATTGAGCATATTAACTCAACATCTCATACGATGGGGCTTTGAACCCAAGACCTATAGCTACAATAGCATCCACCATACCTTGTCAATATGGAGAACAAACAACATGGAATGACAAGTTAGAGTAGTCCTACAAATTGCAATTGCCTTATTTTCCTATTCATGAACGTTATTCCTCCGTCTTGTACTCTCCAAAGTGGTTTGCGATCTTGGTGTAATACAAGATGCAAAGAAAGGTGTAATGTTTTCTCCATTTGTGTTTGGGTCATGTGCTATAGAAGTAGGTGTTGACGAAGACTCTTGTGCACCATTTGCCTCATCCAAAGGATTGCCCCTTCTATTTATAGAATTAAAAGCCACTTCTCTCTCAATTTGTGCCTTTTTAGTCTTACCATCAAAAATTGCCTAAAGAACTTATTTTGCCTAATATGTGACATGCAAGGCAGTTTTTGCAAGGAATGGTGTCATGTCATGCCTCCTTCACCAAATGCCATTTGAAGCAATATATGCCTCCATTGACATCATTTAAATGAAAATTGCATTTGACCTTGGTTGTACATGAGATTGATGTGCAATGTGCCCATGCAAAGTCGCCTTAATTGGTATGATGACCAAATTTGCAAAAAACATTTGAATTCTATCATTCATGTACAAGTTAAGTAAGGATTGATTTGGGAGAAAGAAAAAAGCTAACCCTCTTAGCCAAATTAAACTAAGGGTGTTTGTTCTAGCAATGATCATTAAAATTCACTCAATTTAAATTTGTATATTGCTGAATAAAGGACTTAATAGTCATCAAATATTAAAATATTTTGTTGGAGACTTATCACATAAATCGACATCTGTCATTGATTCTTGGATCCATCATATATGAGATTTTGGAAAATTCAAAAGCATTACATGCTTCAAACATTCCCAATTAGTGACAATCTCTTAAAGCAAGAAATAATAGGTAAAGGCAATAGTAATTGAATATGACAGTTCTTAAAAGGACAGTAACAAACTACATCTCTGAGTAAACAAAGATGGCCAAGAATAGCCAGTAGTAAGTGAATATAACAGCTTTTAAAAGGACAATAACAAATTACATTCTCTAAGTAAATAAAGATGGCTAAGAACAAGTAGTAATAATTGAATATACTAGTTCTTAAAATGATAGTAACAAACTATAGTCTCTAAGTAAACAGAGATCTCCAAGGACAACTACCAACAATAACTAATCTATTTTTGTTCAAATGCTTTTCAACTAAAAATTTATCTACATATATTCTTCATTTCATATAAAAAAATTGTCGATTATAAATCAATATTCCCACAAAAAGGTGACCACTAGATAACTCCCTAATGGAAACCATAACTGTATGCCTAATGGTCAACATTATAAGGCTTATAAATCAACTTGTTGTGGTAGTCTACTCCTGTGAACATGCTGAACACTCAAATCAGTGAATTGACAATTACAAGCAGTCATGGAAACATTCAAAGTTCATTAAATATTACAGTAGGTTGTTTGAAAAATACTTATAGTTATATTTGAATTGCGTTGGAATATATGGGACAAAGAAGACCAAAACTATAAATGTGGATTAGGCATGTTATTTACCTCACTTTATGTGTGTCTAACAGCGAATGTGCCGGCCATAACCAAAGTCACAGAAAAATGAAGCGAGAATTCAACTCCACCAATGTATGCCTTAACCCATTTCCAAACATGTAAAAATCTTTTGAAACATGAAAATAAACAATCTGAAATGCATCTCAACAAATAATATAAGACTTTCAAAACCCTATTCCTCCCAAAAAATCACAAAACAGCAAAAAGATCATGGAAAATCAGTCCAATTCATAGTAAATGTGGTTCACATGATTTAAATGTATTTTAATTGCAATTCAACTAGAAAAAACCTGTCAAAACATGTTGACCACAAAGTATTCAAAAAATGGTGATTTATTTGGGGAAAAAATTGCCTCCACTGGCATTCCGTGAGTAATCGTGATTTTTTATCATTTTCTCCTTCTTTTGTCAATTTCAGCACTTGCATCCTACCTCTTCTCAAGGCTTGCTCTTAGTGGATAAAATGGAACTTTTCGCAAAGGTGACAATGCACAATATTACTGCCCTCCTTATGACACATAACTCAGCAAGCTTAGCTGATGCATCAAGCTACCCATCATCATGACCAGTTCATTAGGCAACATCAGCAGCTAATTCAGCTGCTCCAACTTTAGCTCCATTGTGCTCAAACTAGCTTAACCATACTAGCTAACCCCAACAAGAAAGGGAAAAAACCAATGCATCTCTAGGAAGTTGACATGGACTTAGTTCTTACTCCAATTAAAAAGCGCTTGCTGCTTGTCTGTCTTAGTGTTAGGCATCACCAACAACAACCTTCTGGTGCTTGCTATTGGCATAAAGTGAAAAACTGCTAGTACTATGCTTAATAATGCAGAGAATATTAATGAAGTAGATGGAATGTGTGCTTGCATAAACTTCACCATTCAGCATAATGAATAGTTTTTTCTTTGTTGTTTTCTCCCTCTTGTACAACTAATAATTGTAGTTTGTACTTGCTTCTTTAGTGTGCAGTAATCCTAGAGCTTTACACTTTGCAAAGTGTTTATTAAACACTTTATGCTAATACTTTTTGTTTCACTTGTTTTTAGCACCGTTATGATGATTATTTAAATTCCTCTAAATCAATATAATAGCTTTTGCACTCATGAAAAATAAAATGAACCAAGCATTCAACATTAGAAATGTGTCGAGAATAATAAAGAATGTACACAAGAGATATATTCAATATACTCAAGAGAATGCCTTTAATTCCTTAAGTTATTGATGCAAGAGATATATTCAATATACTGAAGAGAATACTCTTAAGAATACTTTCTAAAATATTTCCAAATATGAGAGCTAAGACAAATACAGTATCTCAGTATTTCACATCATTGCCAACGAAATGATTTGAGTCTCTTGTATTAAATTTAATAATACTGAAGAAAGATAAACTATTAACCCAGAAGTTACCCATTTGAGCAGCTACACCTAACGTAACTTAACCCACAACCTACCTTTTCAACCTAATATAACCTAACAAGGATTATGCACATCGCATGTCACCCACTCCACAAACCCAATGTATATCATAATATTAGTAGTGTAGGTATATTAACATGCCATCCCTTTGGCAAGGTTCACCATTAAAGTCTTTGAAAAAACTAAATAATGGCAATTTCCTTGAATTGTCGACAATTGTTATCAGGCTTGATTGTCTTGCCATCTATATGAGGTCTTCCTACACAATAGTCTTCAATGGTGCTGCACATGCCATAATTGTTTCTCTTCCACTATCGTGCATGTCTGCTGTTGTTACTTATTTGATATTGTGTAAACCCATAGTTGATGCTTTGATATCAAGTATCTATGCATGATTGTTGCTTTTTTGTTGCTCCATGATATGCTTCTTTAATTGTTGTCATTCATGGTGATGTGAAATTGATATGCTGCAGCCTTTGTTAACTCTTCAACCTTATCGTACAAATATTCTTTTGGCATTTGATTTGGTGAAGGATTTGAGATTCCTTCACAAGCAACCAAGATCTGCTTATGCTTTTCTTTTGATTCTATCTTATGCTCTTCTAATTCTTCCTCATGCTCTTCATTTTTTTTATGTTGTAGGGAATTTGTGTCCAAATCGCATACAATGCATTTCTTGACCTTGACTGCTTGCTCATGTTATGCAATACTAATGAGGTTACTTTTTTTGTGCTTTTGTAATACCATGCATGTCAATTGTTGTTGCTTCTTTGATATTATGAATACCCATAGTTGTTCCTTTGATATCAAGTATTTATGCATGATTGTTGCTTCTTTGTTGCTTCATGACATGCTACTCTAATTGTTGTCATTCATGGTGACGTGGATGTTGATATGCTGCAGCCTTTGTAAACTTTTCAACCTTATGCTACACATGTTCCTTTGGTTTTTGATTTGGTGAAGGGTTTGAGATTCCTTCACAAGCAACCAAGAGCTGCTTACGCTTTTCTTTTGATCCTTCCTTCTGCCCTTCTTTCGATTCTTCCTCATGCTTTTCTTCACTATTCGATATGGTAGGGAATTTTTGTCCAACTTGCATAGTATGCCTTTCTTGACCTTGATTGTTTGCTTATGTTATGCAATACCCTACAAGGTTACTTCCTTCTTCCTCTACCAAGCCTCATAAACTTTTGTACATCAAAATTGATGGTTCTGAAAGTTTTTAAGTTTAACCAAGGATATCCAAGAACAAAATCTATGCCAACCATAGCCACACCATAATAATCGAAATACAAAACATTATTGGTCAATAGTAAGCTTCAAATCTTCAAATACTTGAGCATTCTCACCATATACATGTGCCCTTGATACTCCTCGCTTAATTTTTTCAAATGTCTTGCAAAGTTACTTTCTTTTCCTTCTACCATTTCCTCATGACTTCTTGTGGACATTAAGATTGACAACTTTCCCAAAGTTTCTAACCATGCTCAAGGACAATATCTAAACCATCTATAGTTGTGGCCCAAAAAACTGGAATGCAAAACATAGTTGTTTATGGTAAGCTTTAAATACTCAAACATTTGAGCCTTCTCTTTATACCCACATCTGCTTGATGTTCCTTGCTTGAAATGTTAATTGTCTTGCCTACTCATTGTTGATGAAGTTGCATTGCTGCTAGGATTGTTGAGATAATGAAATTCTTCTTTTGAATGAATACATAAATCTCTAACGTTGAAGCGTTTTTTGTTTGCAAATCAAGTACCTCGACCTTTTTCATGTTCTTTGATCCAAGTGTTGGGTTTCCTCATCTTTTCTTTTTTATTTATTTTCCTATCTATTTAAAAAAGCTTCCGTCTCAACTTTGTCCAAGTCAAATGATATGTAAGCCTTCTTTTACCTAATGCCAAATCCATATGTGTAGATAAAATTATAAATAAGCCTTCTTTTACCTAATGCCAAATCCATATGTGTAGATAAAATTATAAATTGAGGATTTGTAAAATATTGTTCTTAAAAATAGACTACTATTCTCTCGCATCATAAATTTTCCTTACATGAAATGCATGCATTCTAATGAGTCACCCTTCAATTCAAAGCGGTTAATTGCAAAAGAAAATGTAATTGACATATGATCCAAACTGATCTTTATATGATGAAAAATAACAGTACTAATGATGAAGACGGAAAAACTCACTCTTCCAAATTCATACCCAAACTAGCAAAATCCAGATTACAATAGACTCCATAGTGATAAACTCAAAAAATTGACAATTACTTGTGTCAATTTAATCGATCACGATTGCACAATTACATACTCGAATTGAAAACAAATCAAATAACTTTATTCTTCAGATTAAAAAAACACATTACAAATCTTCCTCTGTTTTTTCATTGTAGATACAATCTACAAATCCCTCCTTTGTTGGTCTCGATTTATCTTCATAAATCTTCACAGATGACCTCTCTCTCTGTTGCTTCTTCTTTGTCTTCTTATTCCCTTCACATAGCTCTTACTGCCTGCATTTTATTGCTTGATTTTTTTTTTACTTTCCACATTCCCCACATATCTCCTAATGTTGTGCGCTTCTAACATGGCAATCTGCTCTATTTTCCCTTTTCCCCTTTGGCCATACTACGGCTTTGCTCAAGCCTCCATTATGAGGTGTGGTCAATTGCTACCTCTTCCTGCCATCGCTTCAGCTCCCTGGCGCGGCCTAGCAAGTTTTCTCATCGGTGCCAACGCCTCCTATCACCCTTCCTTTGCTGACTTGAATTTGTGCCTTATTCTCCTTGCCACGATTCCCTCACAAATTTGTATCTCTCTATTTGAAGTCTGCCATAATTAATCTCACACTTCTCTCTTATTCATTGCTACCTTTATTCATTCGATGCTTCATCTCTCTTCAAACTACCTTCCTATGCGCCTCCATAGTTTTCTGATTTAACTTTTAGTTGCTTTGTATGCAATGATAATGCTCATCGCAGCCCCTTCTGATTTCCCAACGCTGCTCTTAATGTGTCATTTCGAACTTCAATTCTACCATTCACCTCTCTCATTCTGCCAGCCCTCTCTCCACAATCTGGAATCCAAGCTTATATTACACGTAGCACGCCCTCTGCTACTCTCATGTGGCCCTCAATTTGTATGAGATGTGTAATTCGAAGTGTGGCTGTGCAGAAGTCTTCTTTATAGGCGAGGCTTCTCTCACCCACGCAGCCCCAATCCGCTTTCCCCAATTTTTCTTTCTAGCGCGCACCATCTATACCTTCTATTTTGTTTTAATGCAAATACATTTGATTTTTAATCTGCATAAATAATGCAAACACATTTGTATTGACTCAAATTTAAATCACTTCATGGCGCCAACCAGGGAGGATTCTGTATACTCCTTTTTCTCGTGGCCTCCTTGTTTTCTTCCACCGCCAACTCCTCATGGCTAGTAATTCCCTCTTGTATACTTCATTTCTTTTGATGGAATTTGAAAATTCTTGCAAATTGAATCAACACCCTTAGAAAATTCATTACATTAATCAACCCCTTTCAATTTCCTTCAATTTAAACTTTCAATTTTAATTTTCATTCCATTTGTTTGTTGACCCTTCAGTTTCTTATTTGTCTAATACCACCATTTTAAATCAGCTTGACTCATTAAACAGTATCAAGAACAAGATTTAACAAATGAAATTAAATCCATCACATATCCAAAAGAAACAATGGCATCCAATTCTGCTTCAGACAACCACTGAAACCAGAATGAACTGTCCACGGAGGAAGGAAAACGAAAACAAAACAACAAAACAAACCATAAATATTTTGGTTGATGTTGATCGCACGTGGACCCGGATGCTCCTGCATCAGACATATTGGGTAAGAAATTTGTGAGCATGGGCTCACAAAGGTGGAGCTGAGTGATAGAACCACTCCTCGAGACTGCAACACCTCTAGAACTCCACTTCAAGATATTGACCTCCACAATGCCTCTTTTTCTCCTTCGAGCATTTTCGTCCCATCAGAACTCTAATTCTTAATTTATGTTAACTATATCTTTGATCTCAGGACTCACCTACCATAATAACACTTCTTAGACTTTGTTTCTTTAACTGTTTTCGACTCCGCTTTATCTTCATTGATATTTTATGCTTCAATTTGCGTTTCCACAGCATCTTTAGCTCCCTCAGCTGCTTAAGATCACACCTTGTAATAATATTTTTTTTGCTCCACTTATGCTCTGTTAATCCATTTGTTTCTGTTAATTTCATAAAATCATGATTCCATTTTAGTTCTGTAAACTTTCTTGTTTCCACTTTCTCTCCACCCATAGGTCCTGGTGCAAACCACCTCTCTCCCGATGCTCTATTCGCATGCTCAAATGCTCTAGCTCTGATATCAATTGATGAAGACAAAAAAACTCACTCTTCCAAATTCATACCCAAACTAGCAAAATCTAGTTACAATAGACTCCATAGCAATAAAATCAAAAAAATTGACAATTACTTGTGTCAATTTAATCAATCACGATTGCACAATTACATACTCGAATTGAAAACAAATCAAATAATTTTATTCTTCAGATAAAAAAACACATTACAAATCTTCCTCTGTTTTCTCATTGTACATACAATCTGCAAGTCCCTCCTCTGTTGGTCTCGATTTATCTTCATAAATCTTCACATATGACCCTCTCTCTCTGTCGCTTCTTCTCTATCTTCTTATTCCCTTGACATAGCTCTTCCTGCTTGCATTTTATTGCTTGATTTTTATTTTACTTTCCACATTTCCCGCGTATCTCCTGATGTTGTGCGCTTCTCTCTAACATGGCAATCTGCTCTATTTTCCCTTTTCCCCTTTGGCCATACTACGGCTTTGCTCATGCCTCCATTATGAGGTGTGGTCATTGCTACCTCTTCCTTCCATCGCTTCAGCTCCCTGGCGCAGCCTGGCAAGTTTTCTCATTGGTGCCAACACCTCCTCCTCTCACCCTTCCTTTGCTGACTTGAATTTGTGCCTTATTCTCCTTGCCACAATTCCCTCACAAATTTGTATCTCTCTATTTGAAATCTGCCATAATTAATCTCACACTTTTCTCTTATTCATTGCTGCCTTTATTCATTTGATGCCTCGTCTCTCTTCAAACTACCTTCCTATGTGCCTCCATAGTTTTTTTATTTAACTTTTAGTTGCTTTGTATGCAATGATAATGCTCATCACAGCCCCTTTCCGATCTTCCAACGCTGCTCTTAATGCGTCATTTTGAACTTCAATTCTGCCATTCACCACTCTCATTCTGTCAGCCCTCTCTCCACAATCTAGAAGCTAGGCTTAGATTACACATAGCACGCCCTCTCCTACTCTCATGTGGCCCTCAGTTTGTATGAGACGTGTAATTCAAAGTGTGGCTGTGCAGAAGTCTTCTTTACAGGCAAGGCTTCTCTCACCCACGCAGCCCCAATCTGCTTTCCCCAATTTTTCTTTCTAGCGTGCACCATCTATACCTTCTATTTTGTTTTAATGCAAATACATTTGATTTTTAATCTGCATAAATAATGCAAACACATTTGTATCGACTCAAATTTAAATCACCTCATGGTGCCAACCAGGGAGGATTCTGTATACTCCTTTTTCCCATGGCCTCCCTGTCTTCTCCCACCGCCAACTCCTCATGGCTAGTAATTCTCTCTTCTATACTTCATTTCTTTTGATGGAATTTGAAAAGTCTTGCAAATTGAATCGACACCCTTAGCAAATTCATTACATGAATCGACCCCTTTCAATTTCCTTCAATTTAAACTTTCAATTTTAATTTTCATTCCATTTGTTTGCTGACCCTTCAGTTTCTTATTTGTCCAATACCACCATTTTAAATCAGCTCGACTCATTAAACAGTGTCAAAAGGAAAGGTCCTTTTATAGTCCACAATACCAGACGATCTGTTTTTGGGTCTATAGATGGCTTACAATATATGGGACTACCCCGTACTCCCAATATACGGGAGGCACCTAACTCGTGCTCCACAATACAAGGCGTGCATACCCTATCCCTTGCAGGATTTGAACTTGTGACCTCTCTTTCAAGAGTACAAATTCTCCACCACTAGGCCAACTCAGGTGTACAAGAACAAGAATCAACAAATGAAATTAAATCCATCAAATATCCAGAAGAAACAATGGCAACCAATTCTGCTTCAGACAACCACTGAAACCGGAATGAACTGTCCATGGAGGAAGGAAAACGAAAACAAAACAACAAAACCAAACCAGAAATTTTTTGGTCAATGTCGATCGCACGTGGACCCGGATTCTCCTGCATCAACTAATTATTTTTTACTCATTGAGAAAGGTAATTTAAATTTCTTTACATGGTTTCCTATGATTAAATGAGTGGTATCAAGAAGGGTTCAAATTTTAGAGATTTCGAATTAGAGCTTCTAATGTTTTTACCTACAAACCCAAGTTTCGAAGGGTAATCTCTCACATGTGCTTGTCAATTTTTATTTGCCACCGATATAATTGTATTAATCTGAGTCCTATGATTGCTATCATTTGTCACCTAGCTTAATGCCACACTCAAGTATCCTGTGACTTGGATACAAGTTTTTATGGCAAATATATGCTTATAGATCTCTAAACAAAGTTCTGTAAAACTCATTTCAAGAATACATGCATACTTAGCATGCCATGTACCATAACAGTCCTCAGATGATGATTACACGTTACAATTCCTTGGGAAAAATATTTGGCATATAGAATTGCAGTCTTCTTGGTGACAATGTGTGGCATTTCGTCAGTTACCCTCTTCTAATCTCATCCATTCCTTGCAAGTTTTCGTTTTCTCTTAATTGATTCAGACGTTTGCCAATATTCTTTTGTATATAGTTGATTGAGCAGCATTTGTCAGCTCTTTGTAGAACGGTGTGCAGCAAGAAACGTGAGGGGCATGTTCTATTTCACATCCTTTGGGTTTGCAACCCTTCTGCAATAAGAAACCACTTTTGGGAACATTCTTTCTATTTTTCACTGCCCAGAAATCTCTCACAACCACAACTACAACCCTCGCATTTTGGGCCAATTTTCTTGAGACTGCAATACAATATGTTGGAAATAAGCCAGACTTGGACCAATGATGAATTTGGCCACAAAGGGGCCCTTAGCTCAGTGATAGAGTGCTTCAGCAGCAAGTGGAAGGTTCTAGATTCAAGTCCTAGCTGGTCTATGAGCAGTAGCTCAACATGGTATCAGCCAAGGTAGGCTAGAAGCCCCAAGCTCTGACAGTGTGGCTTGTGGGGGTGTTGGAAATAAGTCACACTTGGACCAACAATTTGTGGCCAGTAGCCCAGTGGTAGAGCACCTCAGCAGTAAATAGAAGGTCGTAAGTTCAAATCTTAGCTGGTCCATGAGGAGCAGCTCAACAGAATAGTGGTGAGAATGTTGGAGAATTTTTATTAAAGACAATATTGAATTCAAAGTGAAAATTTGACCAGACTGTGAATAGGCTAAAAGGACTATTGATAACGTATACTTTGCCTCCGACTTTTCATTATTCAGAACAATCCTAACATTTGAAGGGCAATGATTAAGAGATAGCAGTGATAAAAAATTTACTTGACAGGCAGCGGGTTGAATCAAATTTAACCACTGCCTGCGGTCCACGATTCAAGAGGATGCTAGAACCAACCCGCTTAGCATTTTCTTTTCCCATCTCTGTGTTACTGAATCCCCATTTCTTTCTCATCACATTATTATGTACTATCTGTATTATGTATGCATTGTAATACACAATCATATTTTTACACATTGCTAAACAAAATATGAAGCATGCATTACCTAAAACAGTTTCTAATTTGTTTCTTATGTTCAACCTCATCCAGCTCCGTTTTCTGTTCAATAGCCATTGCCGTCTCTCTAGCTCCGTTTTTGTGTTTGCTTTATACAAATCTCGTGTTTATATGGCTTCATATTCGCAGGTCCTTTGAAGAATGCCATTGACTGGGCATCCAGACCTCCCAATGTTTGGGCCGACAAGCCTGCAGCTATAATGAGTGCTGGGGGAGGATTTGGCGGCGGACTAGCTCAATACCATTTGAGGCAAATTGGGGTTTACCTTAATTTGCATTTTATCAACAAACCTGAGCTTCGCGTCAGAGCATTTGAACTTCCCGCAAAATTTGACGGTGATGGAAATCTTATTGATGATAAAATAAGGGAGCAGGTGAAAGAACTTCTGCTATCGTTGTCTGCATTTACTCGCAGACTTCAAAACAGAGCAGTGCTAAGTTAACAGGGCGGTAAAGAAAGAGGTGGAAAAAACTTCACCCTAAGGCATTTAGGGCCTAAATTTGAAATCTCTCCTTTCATATGATGCAGTCTTCTCGATTTCAATTCATCTAGATTATATACTAGCACTTGCACCAAGGGGGTGCAAGGGTTATGCCCATAGAATACTATACAAAAATAAACACGGTAACAAAGTATAGTTTGAAACATATTCAAGCTTGTTTGCAAAATTTACAAAATGTTTGTAATACATATTTGGTGATAGAAAATTGAATAAAATATTTGTGTCTATTTCATTTGTGGCGATTGTGCAGTCGATAATTTCATGTGCTAGTATGAAATGAGCTGACACATAGTTTGTTTCATTTTCATGTATTTTGTTCCTACATAGTTAAAGAAGTTAGTGGACATACATTAGAAATGCATACTTGGTTTTATGTAAACAGTATAAGTTTTATAAAAAAGTGAAATTAAGTGTTGGAGAGGAATTGTAGGTGAGACAATATAAGATTGTTAGCATGTTAAAAGCAATTGTTGTAGAAGTATATGAATATAAATCAACCATCCGCACATGATGAAATTGTGAGTAAATATATGAATATGAAGTTGTATAATAAGATGGTAAGAAAAAGAAAACAAATAAAGTTTATGTTAGTTACTAAAAAACAACAATAGGCCACAGTTGTTGTAGTCCTACCATCTACATGCTCTCGATTCTTAAATTTTTTAATGCAAATGTTGAGATTGTGATAATTGTTGAACACCTTTCAACCATAATTTGTAATGAGGAAATTTTTTGTATATATATGAATGGAATATAGGATCTTGTTCTTTATCGTGTGTTGTAGGAGAGAAACTATTTATTGTGCTTTTGTCCCCTAATTAGATTATACAAAGCTCTCCTCAAAACTCGATAAACATACATATTTGTCACAGATGCTACCTCTATAGGTATTAAATGGTGAGATTATCTTACAATTACTAGGCCACAATTGATAGAAAAGGCAAATCATAGCAAGACATGGGCTTATTACTCTCAAAGAATTATTAATGAGGCTTACAAATAAAACTAGCAATTACACCTTCATGTGCAATGGGTATGTTGAAGACAGTTAATTTTGTGTTAAATATGTTTATTATAATCTGGAGAAAGCGGTTGTGATCCATAAGCTTTTTTTAAATTGTAGAAAGGTAAGTAGTTATGAAGTTCTCCAAAACCAAGAAAGCATTAAAGATAAACCAGGTTTTGGTATACTCGGTTGGAAATGAACTGTACAAAATTAAGTACAAAATTGAGAACACAGTGAATAATTCATAATTCAATGTCAATTGTCAATTCATAAATGTTGAAGATACATCAAAATGGTTTATATGACTATATCTACACATGAAATAAATATAGATTTTTAATCATCATATTTCTCTTCATGAAGAGCATCAATCGTATTGTGATTCGTCAAAAGTACAAGCAACACCATTGCCACTTGTACGGTATGCAAGTCTTGTGTAGCAAATGACATTTAAGTTGACAATAAGGAAGACAAGAATTGAAGGGTCCCTATTTTTCTAAAGAAAGTAAGGCAAAAAATTTAAAAGACTGATACAAAATTTTATGCTCAAATAGACACGGCTAGAAATGCCTTTCAAGTAACCTTGTATTTGCTAATTTTCTATCAAGCATCAATGGATATTTCTTCATAAACTTGCCCAATTCCGAATACATATAAATTCAATAGTCTCTTAAGCTAGCAGCATTGACATTATGTACATGTATTTTTTCATTAATTGTTAGAACTAAATATTAATTCTGTAAATTCCTTTAGTGGATGTGGTGTTT